>PVJD01005233.1:88665-108511 GCA_004026545.1 Mormoops blainvillei
AGAGAGAGAGGGAGAGGGAGAGGGAGAGGGAGAGAGAGAGAGGCAGCGTGCAGTGGGAGCTAGCTGGAGAGGCAATTCCAGTACTTTGTAAGCATCTAGGCACCCAACGTCACTGAGCTCAGCTGAGTCGGCTTGTATTTCTGAGAGAGAGAGAGAGAGAGAGAGAGAGAGAGAGAGAGAGAGAGAGAGAGAGAGAGAGAGAGGAGAAAGAGAAATCTTACCTCGGATTCCGGAACTTTAACCCTGAAAGCGGCACTCAGAGAGGACTTGGACCATTCCCACGGCTTCCTCTGGTCTCCCCACGTCCTCTCCCTGGGGGTTCCAGGGAGGAGCAGGGCACTGAGCTTTTCCTATTGAGGGTGTCCCCCGAGGCTGCTGTTTTGCATTCTTTGGAGCCCTTCTGGTGCCTGACAACTTGGAAGTCTTTAGGGAGAGAGCAGCGCAGAGCGGAGGAGGTGTGTGTGTTGGAGGTGGGCCGTGGCTGCTGAGGCTCCAGCGGTGGGTGCTCTTTGTAGGCAGCAGTAGCCGCTAGTCCGGGCACGCAGTCCCCCGCATAAAACCGGAGCCACCATGCCGGTGCCCCCGCCTCGCCGCCGGCTTCCCTGCTAGGAGCACAAGGGATGTGGTGAATGCACCGGCTTCACCGAGCGAGGTAACCTTGCCCGCAGATGGCCCGGGAGGCTCGGGAGGGAGCCCCCGGCCGAGCGGGCTCCGGGAGGCGCGCCTGGCGCTGCTGCAGCTTCGCCTTGGATTCTGCAGAGCCCGGCTCGCAGAGATTTCGCGCGGCCCGGAGCTCTGGGCGCGTGGAGCGGAGCTGGCGGCCGCGGCCGGGGGAACGGCGTGGTTTCCAGGACGCGCGGCCTGGTTCTGTCAAACCGCATCTTGTTCTTCTTCGCCAGCGCCTTGCTCCCCGGGACCCTGGCGAGGGCGGGGGCTGGGATTATCCCCGCGGCCGGCGGTGCACCGGAGCGCACGTGGGGGACGCCGCCCCGATATCTTTTGTTGTGAGCCGACTGCGGGGCTCCCATCGCCGCCTCCCGAAAACCCCAAGGGCGTGGTAAGGGAAGCTCTTGGGAGTTGGGCCTCAGCAGCTGTCCTCGGCACCATTTCTGGGTCTCCGGCCACTGCAGACCTTGGTGGGATCTGGCATTTTGGCTGGAGAGGCTGCTGAGATTCAGGGGAGTCATCCCTTGCGCCTCCTTCTGCCTTCCCGGGGTGCGAGGGAGATAATCCCTACTAGGGAACGTACGGGAGATTGGAAGGAGATCAGAGCAGGAGGCAGGCTCCTCCAGACTTGAACAGCCCTGCAGCTGCTATTTTGTGTGTTCCAACCTCCTATGCCTGCAAACCCGGGCCATGCTCCGCGTTGCGTGGGACCTAGGCGGCGGAATCCACGCCCGAAGCCCGGGATTTCGCTGGGACCCATTTTGTTCTCGCCAGTGCAGAGCTTGGGCCTGCACTTCTAGCGAGCCAGGCCCAGCTGAAGCTCGGAGAAGCTCCCCTAGGCCTGGCTGCTCGACAAAAATTCCTGACCCGGGCTGGAGAGCAGAGAAAGCCGGAGAACGCGCGCCCCGGGCGGCTGCAGAGTGCGGACCATGGGCACCTACGAGCGCGTCTCCCTACCAACTGCTGAGCGGCGCTTTCCTGCCCGCCTTTCTGGCTTCTTTTGGCTTTTAACATTCTTTAAGGTCGGGGCGGGGGAGAGGGGAGGACCCTTAATATTAAAGGACTTTTAATTTTAAGTCCTGTAACTGATAAAAGACGAACATGAATTCTCTTTCGGACAGGTCTCTCGATCAGCAAATCTTGCTCCTTTTAAGCTTTTGGTTTTGCAAGAGGCGGGTTGTTTCAGACATTTTGCCCGCTGCGCAAAACTATGCCGCTTGCCAGTATTCAGAAACAGAGCTCTGATGACCTCCTGTAATTCGACGAAGAAAAACGTTTCTCAAAAGGACACTAGGTTTTTGTTTTGTTTTTGGTTCGTACCCAATGGCTTCCAAAAATACCCAGGCCTTATCTTTATTGGCTCTTCCAGAAGTCCAGACAAATTTGACGGGCAGCCGGCTTATCGCGGGGAGCCTGCGCAGGGCAGATGCGGGCCTTGCCCCCTCCGGGTCTGCTGCAGGTCTTTTGCAAGAGGTTGTGCGTGATCACAAAGTAATAGTGATGATCATAATAATGGGACCTTCTGCAGCTTCCTTCAGCTGGGAACGGAGGTGCTGGTAGCTGGAAAGTGGGGCCCCTACTGCTCCCTGTTGCCACTTGAATTAGGCTTCCAACTTTCTCCTCTCTCTCTCTCTCCCTCTCTCTCTCTCCCTCCCTCCCTCCTTCTCTCTGCTTCCTGTCCGCAGTGCAGGACCCCGCGCGGTCACAGGGCCCCGGGCACACCATGGCGGACGCAGACGAGGGCTTTGGCCTAGCGCACACCCCCCTGGAACCTGATTCAAAGGATCTACCCTGCGACTCAAAACCAGAGAGCGCGCTAGGGGCCCCCAGCAAGTCCCCGTCGTCTCCGCAGGCCGCCTTCACTCAGCAGGTAAGAAGACCCGCGCCCAGGGTCCCTCTGCAGAAACCAAAGTCCCTCTTGCAGGGGAGAAGGCACGGGTTGCCCACTGTCTCTAACTGTTCTCTTTCTTTTTATCCCCACTCAATTACAGCTTCCTCTGCCCTGCCTCCCCAAATACCAGTATATTCTAACCCACTCTATTTTGACGATTGTCTTTATGACCGGGGGATTTTAAAAATACATTTAAGTTGTTACAGAAGCCTTAATTATCCGGCTACTTGGGGCCAGCTAACAAGAACTCAGATCCTTCCTTTCCTGAAACACTAGGTGTAGACTGGGCCCCGCGCGCCTCATTAAGGGCCAGGTCAGCGGCGGGTTGAGGCCGGCGTGAGCGATGTCTTGACCCCTCTTCAGATCTTGCGTAGCCTTCGCCTCCGCCCGCCTCCTCCGCGCCGGCGCCCGGGCCCGCGCGGGGCACCATTTGTCATGCGCCGGCCCTGGCCGGCTGGCGCGCAGGGCTGTGCGGAGAGGGCGCAGGGAGCCGCGGGCTCGCCAGGCTGGAAGCTGGCCCCCGTGCACTGGGCTCAAGGCGGTCCTAGAAGACCCCGATGAGTTTTAATAAGCTGTCAGATGGCGCGAAGCGGAGTGCCAACCAGAAGAGATACGTGGACACAGCTAAAACCCTTCCTGGGGGTTTCGATGTCCTTCCTGGCTAGTTCATGGCCTCTCTCTACTTTGCCCTTCACGGGTCTCAGGAAACCATGTCTATTTGTAGAGAAGCAGAGAGAGCAGTGGGCACGCAGTTTCGGAAACTTAGATTTTTTTCTTTTTACAGAAAGGCAAATCCACTCATTAGACGGTTATGGATTATTGCAAAACGAAGACTTTGTGTATAATTCTTTTGCATCGCTTTTGTAAAGTAACTAACTCTTAGTTGAAAGCGGACATGTTCAATGGCTTAGGCTGTGCTCGTAGTTAAAACAGCTTGAGCGAAGGGAGCTGGATGTCTGGAGCGCTTGGGAGGCTTGTCAATGTCGACATTTGAGGATCCATTTTTGCTTTGGACTGCGGGAACCTATTATAACACATAAATACTTTTTAAATTTAAAATCGCACCTAGGTCCGTATTTGTGTTGCCATGGTGAGAATAAACAGGCACATATATGGTATTTGAACGTCTGTATGTTTGTGTGTGGCTATCTCAGTCTCCCCAAGAATATCTTAAGTGGGTTTTTGAGACTGGGGATTTAGTTCTTTAGTCGCATCTGGGCTAAAGTGGATTGAGACTGGTCCCCTTTTTTTCTCAGCCACATTCCCCCATTGGGCATTCTGGAGCACCCTAATGGTTGGAGGTTTTTCTCTAATCTTGTGTGGGAGACACTAGAAAGAGACCCCCCCTTAGGGAACATATAGGGGGTTCCCGGGGAAGGGGCTGCCCAGCGGCCCAGAGGGCTCTCCAGTGGGGCTGGGGCAGTTTTCCGCCTCTGAGCCCACTGGCTCCACAGGGAAGGAGGAGAAGTCTGCATGTCGAGGGAGTTTTGGGATGGAAGGCCCACGGTCCCCGGGCTTGTCCGTGTGACTTCCCTTTCCTTCCTCTAGGGCATGGAAGGGATCAAGGTGTTTCTGCACGAAAGAGAACTGTGGCTGAAATTCCATGAAGTGGGCACGGAAATGATCATAACTAAGGCTGGAAGGTGAGCTGGTGCCTCTGTGGAGGGCAATGGAGGAGCTGTGGGAGAGATGAAGAGGAGAAGGGGAAGAGGGGAGGGGTGGGGAGTCGGGGGAGAGAGAGAGAGAGAGAGAGAGAGAGAGAGAGAGAGAGAGAGAAGAGAAGACGATATTTTGTTTGACCAAACTGGTTAAAGAGGCCCAGAGAACTCCTCCAGTGATCTCCATCAGGGTGGGGGAAATAAATACCTGGAAGGGTCAACTGCAGAAACAGGCGCTTCTTCCAACTGGGCATTTCTTCCACCTCTTATATAAGGAGAATCTAGAGCTTGGGCAGTAGTGCTGTGTGGACGGATTCCTAACCAGAGGAAGAGAGGAGGGGGAGAGAGCGGGAGACAGAGAGGTGCGGAGAGTACGCAGAGATGAGACCGTTTCAGACTTGGTCCCTCGCCCCCATCCTCCTTCCCACCCTGCCTGACCTTGGAATGGTTCCAGAGTTCCACCCGATTGCCCAAGTCTGAATCGTTGAATGTATTCGCTACCTCTTTCATTGTTTATAGAAAGCAGGCGAAGCCTTTGAAACTGAACCGGGGCTCGTCCGGGCTCTATATACAGACACCGATAAACACGGCAGTTTCGCCAAGACACTCACCCTGCAGTTCCTTTTTAAAGTTCGCTGAGTTTTAGCTAGAAATGCTAGACTTCTGGGGGAGGGGGTGGGAGAGCCGGGCAGCTCTGTATGTCGGTGTATGAGGTGGCCGCGGGTGTCCAGGGCTGGAGACATCCTGGCCACGTCGCTACCCGTACCGGACTGGTCCCCTGCGTCCGGGGGGTGCAGAAAGTCCCCGTTGACCCAGAGCGGGCGGATGAAGCCCGGGAGGCCGATAGGCCCAAGCCACCGTGTGTGTGAAGGCGGAGGGCGGAGCCGCCTCGCCAGACGCCCCCGGCTCTCCAGCCCGAAGCCTCCCGCAATAAACTGACAACAGTGACATTTATTATTATTTGAAATTAAACAATGTCTGCTCCCCCGCTCGGCCTGGGTGAACTAGGAGGCGCGTTCTGTTTATACCAAAGAACTAAGGTTTTCTTCCCATTCCGCCGGGGAAGGAAAAGCCGAGGCCGGGCCTCCTTTCCCCCCGGGCCTGAGCCGAGAGGATTTAACTATAAAAGGCCTGCGCAGCTTCCCGTGCCTCTGCCTCTGGGAGCGCCCATTCGGGCGGATAAACACTCCCGAGCCTCGACTCCAAGGCTCGAAGGGAGAGGCCTCCACTCACGCCTTCCCGCCATCCCTGAGTGAGCCAGGATCCAGCAACTAGTCCTTTCACTCCAGGCCAACCCGAATATGCTTGCTTTTCAGGGCGCATTCTTTCCCAGGCAGGATGGGAATTTGGGGGGCGCCGTGCACGCAGTTGTGGGGCACTGGCTTCCCAACCACCTGAGCCTCCATTCCTGTTCAGACCCCGACTCTTTCTGAAAGCAAATCTGGTTGGCGGTGGAATTTCTTTACTGAAGCCAAGGAGTTTAGATTCTCCAAGGAAGAAGACTTCTCCTTGGAGACTTCTCCTTGGAGCAGTTGGGGGCATTTAGGACTAAATTCCTGCCCGAGACCGGCGTTAGAGGTCGCCAGCCGCGCCCTCCTGGGGGGGGGGGGCAGAGGACTGAAGCCAGGACAGGACCTGTGTGGGTCCCCACGTGTGTTCAGTCCCTAGGGGCGCAGACACCTTGGTGTCCACGTGACATGGCAGCACTGCCCATATCGGCCAAAGCAGCTGGCTGCGCAGAGGGGGAGACCGGCTTTTTACCTAAGAAGCCTCCTCCTTTACCTGAGAAGCCTTGGTATTTGGGTATCCTGTCCCCAATTTAAAAAGTAGATGTCTGGCTCTGGAAAGGGCATTAAGCAAGAGTTGAAATGGGGGTCCCCATGCAGGCCGTCTTCAAAACCAGTTCTCCAGGAGCCCTACCTCCTGTTTGCCGTTTTCCACCCACATAGACTCAGTGGCCTGCCCCGTTTCTTCCCCTTTCTCCTCCCCAAAACTTCAAGGGAAACCCGGGATGGATCGTAGCCAGAGCGGAGTGGGGGCCACTTTTGTCTTTCGTGTTTCTAAAGAAACGGCTTCTTCCACAGAATTTGTGGATGTGTCTCCAGAATAGTAGCTTCAATTCTCCCCCTCCCTCCCTCTCTCCCTCATGTCTCCTTCCCGCACCCTCTCCTTAGGCGGATGTTTCCCAGTTACAAAGTGAAGGTGACGGGCCTTAATCCCAAAACGAAGTACATTCTCCTCATGGACATCGTCCCGGCCGACGACCACAGATACAAGTTTGCAGATAATAAATGGTAAGCATTGGAGTGTCAGGTGGGGCGGGCACCCCCCCACTGACCCTCTCCACATTCTTTTGAGTTCCTGCTGTGCAGCGAGAGGCTTCGACTGCTAACCCACTGCACCCGCTTGACCCTGCCCTGAAAGGAAGGAAGAGCAGCCTTTAGCCCCCATTTTAGAGACGAATAAACTGAGGTTCAGAGGAAGTTAAGGGCCCAGCTCTACTGCTGCACCCGTGGGTTGTCGATTTTTTAAAAAGGGTATTGTTACCAAGCACTGGAGGTATTTGGGGGTATAAAACCATTTACAGTTACTTTTTATGAGTTACCCGCTTTGAACATGCCTTTTTATGAAATTGCAAAATCGGCCCGTGGTATTTGAGTAAAACAGGCAAGAGTGGAGAGGAGAGGCCCATTCCTTGGGCAGATCACTCCTGCAGCTGCCAAGACTACAGAGGTCTGAAGAGGAAGCCCCCTTTGAAAGCCCTCAAGGAGTTTTCCGAGACTTTTCTGCACACCCAGGCTCCCAGAACCCCCGGGCTGTAGGCAGCGAGAGGCTGCGAGGCCCCGCGGGCGCCTCTCGTGCTGGGGGGAGAGATGAGGTGGGGGAAAAAAAGAGCTAAGGAGTCAAACTTGCCTGATACCAGTGCCGGGCAAGGGGGACCTGAAGGTCAGGACATTTCCAGATCATTCTCACATTCAGCAACCCGGGCCAGCCCCAGGAGCCGGGCCGCACCGTCGGGCGCTGAGGCTGGGCGTTCTCCCTCTCCTCGGTCTAGGTCCGTGACAGGCAAAGCGGAGCCAGCCATGCCGGGCCGCCTGTACGTGCACCCGGACTCGCCGGCCACCGGGGCGCACTGGATGCGGCAGCTCGTCTCCTTCCAGAAACTCAAGCTCACCAACAACCACCTGGACCCGTTTGGGCATGTAAGTACCTGGTGCAGCCCAGCCTGGGTCCTCAGGGGTGTGTCTGTCTGTCTGTCCGTCTGTCCCTCTCTCTCTCTCTCTCCCTCTCCCCTGCTCTCCTTCTCACCGAGTTCCTCTCTCCTTGGCTTCTTGAACCTACCCGTCTCCTTTCCTCATTTCACTTATTTCATCCCCTTGGTCTTTTTCTGGATCTGACCTTCCTTTCTCTTCTCTTTCCTGTCTCTTATTTCTCTCATCTTCTAATTCAGCTTTTGGGTTTCTCTCCTGTCTCTCCATTTCCACCTCTCTGCCACTGAGACGCTTGTCCCCTCTACAGTCTTCCCTGCGGTCCACTGTCCCACACTCTGGTCTGTTTTCCCCGGGTGGATGGAGATGGGGTCCTAGTTCTCCTGACCTGGGGCTCTCACTGTGTCCAGGCCGCCAGCCCCCTCCTTTGTTGAGGGGCAGAAATCAGGGTGAGACTGAAGCTGCACTGCCCCAGGTGGACCTGGGGGCTGGGAACCAGGTCCTGTGCCCCCGTCTCATCTGTGTTTAGGGGTGGGGGGCTGTGCTTCAGTCCTGCAGAAAAACAAAAACATGGTCACACCCAGTGGGCACCCGGCACAGCAGCAGGACCACGGTGGGAGCCCATACACCTTCCCCACCCCCTTCCAAAACCTGCTCTATGATTGGGATGCTCCAGCTGAGAGGAAGACCCCAGGTCACCTGACCCCTCTTTTACACATGGGCAAATCAACCCACTAGTGGCGAACTCTGGGACCCTGCTCCTTTTAGCCCGATACGCTTGGACAGACCTACTTTTCCCAACTCCCGTCTTTCCCCCTCCCCCAGCAATGCCAGAGCAGGCCAACCTAGATCAGGATCCTAAACCTGAAGTCCCATTGGCCCCTGGAGAGAGGGCCCAGCAAAGCCTCTGAAACTGCACACAGGATATCGAGTGCGCAACGCCCTCCCTCCCAGATATGTGTAGCTTTTAGCAAGTGTTCCAGAGGGCGTCACCCTCTTTTCCCCAAAGAAAAACAAATGAAGAACAAAACACTGATTTTTAGAAGAGTGTCCCTAAAACTCTTTGGTGGAAAGAATTCATCACTGGGACAGAACATGGTCTCTGAACTCAGTGTTTGGAACCTTCAGGTTGGCGATGCCACCGTGACCCTCATAGCAGCCTGGGGAGGGGTCTGGAGGACACAGACATGCAGCCTTTGTAACTGGGCACGGGGCCGGGCGTGGGGGGGGACTTGCCCAAGGCCAAACAGCTGGAATTTGGGAACAGGACTCGAGGGTGGTTCTCTAATTCCAAAAGTGCTCCATATCCTGCTATGCTCTCTTTAAAGAGAATGGACAGAAACATGGTCCCCAATTTGGGGACACGAGGGGACTGGGTGCGAATGGATTTGACCGAAAGGGAGGTCAGTTCGTGAAGGTCCTAATGAGAAACCTGCTCCTGTGGGGCCTTAGGGGCAGCGGCTCTCGTGGGAAGGGGACCGCAGGGCCATTCATGGATGTGCTTAAAGCCACTTCCTACGCGGGGTAGGTGGGGAGACTGACCTACTGGGTCACTGGGGCAGAGAGAAGGCCGGTTCTCTGTCTCCGTGGTCAGGAGTGCCCAGAAGGGTGCAGAGGGAGGCGTTTCTTAAGAAAAAAAAAAAAAAGCAGGTCTCCTTTGCGTTTAAAGCAGGGTGTTTGTCCGCAGCGCCCTGAGCGCTGGTGCCCCCAGAACCGAAATGATCTCTCAAGTTTGCATGGGCCTCGTACCTGCAGGTACCGAACCGGTCATTGAGGTTAAGCGCTGGGGAGAGACAGGACTGTTTTGTGAAGGTCCCACATCCATCTTCCAGCTGGCTGGCGTCCTTCTGGAGGCTGGGATTCTGCTATGGGGTCCTGCTTGGGATCTTGGTGGCAGGAAGCGGGCCTGCCCTCCGGCTCCCATTGGGCTCCCAGCTTTCCCTCTGGGGCTCTGGGCGCGCCTTTGGGGTCTCGCTGAGGTGGACGCCTGGGGAAGGCACACAGTCCTGCCACCAAGAGTCGGGCACCCTTGCGAGTTTCGGGTCCTTAGAGCAGCAGGAAGAGAGAGCGTGCTCGGAGCTGCTCCTGCCCCCGCAGCTACCACGCACTCCCACGCCAAAACTCTAGACTCTGAGTCCAGAGCCGTCCTAATGAAATTAGGAGCCATTAGATCGCTCTCGCGCTGATGTCTCCACACTGTCCCCGGCCGTCAAAGCAATTTGGCTAAGCCGGGACGATGGCCGCGCCGGCCCAGGGGCTGCGGGGGCCCGCGGGGCCCCGCTGCGTCTCTCTGTCGCCGCGCCGCCAGGGCCGGCGTCGCCATCCGCCAGGCAGGCGGCCGCACTGCGTAGGCCGGAGATTAGAGCCGCAAGGCCGGGATCTGCAGCCACGGGGCCCTCCCCTCCTCCAGGCCGGTCTCTAGGGTTGGCCCAAGAACCCTGCCCCGGGGTCATTAATACAAATGATGGGAGACTCCCAGACAGCCTCTACCGCTGCAGCTTGCGGTCCCAGGGAAAACGCAGGCCGGGTTTTCAGCCCCCTGAAACGCGGCGATTCGTCCATTCGATGGGTACAGATCACAATGGCTTGATCAATACTAGCGTTAACAGGCTCCCAGAGCATGCGGACCCAGGCGGCATCAGAACAACACCCCCAGTTTGTTAGTAAGGATGCTCGTCTCCTATAAACGCGCCTGGAGGCCCCCCACCTAATACTGATTCTGGTAGTTGTAACAGCAGGGCAGCTACGTCAGTCAGCCCCGGCTTGCCCCTGGGAGCGCCCCAAACACGGAGACGATAGGCAGGAGAAAGTGGACGCCGCAGTTCCGTCCAGGGCCAAGTTTGGAGATAATTC
This sequence comes from Mormoops blainvillei, assembly GCA_004026545.1. Lineage (NCBI taxonomy): Eukaryota > Metazoa > Chordata > Mammalia > Chiroptera > Mormoopidae > Mormoops > Mormoops blainvillei. Next base: position 98,943 of record PVJD01005233.1, read on the forward strand.
CAGCTTGTGGATACTGAAATGTTGATAAAATTGGAGAAAGAGCCTCAGGGTATCCAGGCCCTTGTTTGATGGTGAAGGTGGGTGGGCGCTTCCCCCATCATCCCCCCGTCCTTAGGGTCCCCCCACCCCATTATTTTCTTTTTTCATTGACTCCCTCACTTTGCACATTCTCCAAACAAAGGGTCAAGCCTGTGATTTTTATTCCAGTTCTGCAAACGCTTGGTCTCTTCTTTTGCCTCTCTCAGAGGTTTTTTTTTGGGGGGTGGGGGAGAATATTTGTATGTTTGATTGCTTGTTTGTTTCTTCTCCCCTTTAATTCAAAAAATTGTCACCCAGGCTTCCTGGGGGCACCACTTTCTTGCTGCAGACTTGCCTCGCTCCCGTTGGGGGCGGAAAGTGCCCTACGTAGGGAGTTAATTTATTAAGCAAACTTTATTAAGAATTCTGATTTACTGCCGTGTGTGCTTTGGGTAGATTCCTGGAATATTACCCTGGCTATTTCGGTTGGAAATTGTCATTTTTGAAATGTTTCTTTTTAATGAAATCACTGGACCCTTTTCAAAACAGGAGGGGAAAAAAATCGGACTATTTTTTTGAGAGCCTATATGAGGAGGCTGATTTTGGGGGTGGAGAGCGAGGTTTTATCTGCAAACAAAGGGATTTTCATTTTTCTTACAATCTCATTTTCTCTTATTATTTTTAGATTATTCTAAATTCCATGCACAAATACCAGCCCAGATTACACATCGTGAAAGCGGACGAAAATAATGGATTTGGCTCAAAAAATACTGCTTTCTGCACCCACGTCTTTCCTGAGACGGCCTTTATCGCGGTGACTTCCTACCAGAATCACAAGGTAAGTCCAGTACGGAGGGGCCGCAGAGCCTGGGGCTGCCTGTTCCTTTGCATGACTCTGAAGGGTCTCCTACTGACACTTCCAGCTTAGGGCGGCTCAGCCTACACAGCAGGCACCAATTCCTACCCCAAAGGGTTGCGTACGGCGACAGGGCTGCAGCCCAAGGGTTGTAGCTTTTTTGTACTATATTCAGAGTCTGGCATTACCCTCCCCCCCCACGCATACAACACACGCACGTGCAAACACCCACCCGTTAGAAACTAACTTATCAAACCATAAATGTCCACACACTCAGACACAACAAGGAGGCATCCCACTACACTGAAGAAATGATCCGTGAAACGAGAGGTCACTTCGTTGCACAGCTCCCTGCTCTTGGGTGGGAGCCTGGGACTGTGCTTCCCAGGGCCACTTTTCTGGTGGGATGGTTCCTTCTTTCCTCCACTCTGCCTTTTGGATGCATTTCAACTCCAATCAGGGCAGGTGGCAAAGTTGCCGGAAACCTTGGGCTTGGATTTTCCAGATGCGTCTATAATTGGTTTCAGCAACTTCTGACCTGCCTCCCCTCCACCGCCTGCCCCCAGACCACATGCTAAAGCAAGGTTTGCATTGTTAAAACAAAAACAAAAACAAAATTAAGCAAGCTCGGCCACTGGCAGCCTAGACCACCACGGCCCCCAGGACTTAGACAGGATCTTGCAAAACCACAGCTTGGTGAGGAGGGGGGTGGTCATGTGCGCAGGTCGAGGCATTGTTTGGGAGAGGGCAGCGGCCGGCTGTTTGGGGCAGAGGTGGGATGGTGCCAGAGTGATCGTGTCAATGTCAGACCCCACCCTGTTCGAAATCCAGCCTCTGATTGGGGCATTTCAAAGCTTGACAATGCTATTGGAACAGGGCTCCCCATAACCACAGGTTAGGGGAGCAGCATCTATTCTTCCTCAGGAGGAAGGGGCTTGTCTTGACTTGCTATGGTTTATGTCCGTTCTTTAGAAACCCGAGGGCACATGGATTCATTGCCTTGGGGGCGGGGCAGGGTTGAATGATTTTTAAGGCTTGTACTGCAAAGATCTGGAATCTGAAAAGGCAAGATATGGGCTCTGGGAAGGGGCCTCAGCCACTGTGGGGTTGTAGGCTGTTAAGAATATTAAGCAGTGATTTGGGGTTAGAGGGCTGTTATAGAGGAAAGTAGGGGGTTCCATATGGGATCGGTGAGGGCAGGTCACGTGGACAACTTAAGGAGATGGATGTGGGAATGGGGATGCCCCTCCCCCTCCACAGCCCCTATCACCACCTGCAAGATAAGGGAGTAACAGAGGCTGTGGAGCCGGGCAGGCAGGGCGAGAGCCCCCCGCAGCCTCCAGTTACCCAGTGAAGCTCATTCCAGTACGGACTGGGTGTCAGATAAGCCCCCCTCCCACCTCAGTGAAGCCGGAGTAGTTACAAAATGCCGTGGGGTCATCTCCAAATTCAGATTGTCAGCGACCAGGCCAAGCTGTGATGGATGGTCCCTTCCAGGCCACAAGGCCTGTCTGGGAACCCAGGTCTTAAATGAGCTTTTCTCCAGAAGAAGGCTTGCTCTCCCCAAAATGCAATTACTTTTTAAAGGGGAAAGAGGATCTTTCTAAGTTTTCCCCACTCGTTGAACCGACAAGAGCAAAACCATGAAGACGAAACGCCCTGAAAGTTGCAAAACCATTTCAGGCTAATTTGAGTCTGCCTGCTGGAAACCCATGTTTAACTTTGTGGAGAGAGCCATAGGATGGAAAATGGAAAAATATCAACAAGGATGCTCCTTTTCATACACACACACACTTAGAGGCTCCTAGCCCTGAAAGAGGGTCTAAAAATGTTGAAGCTTCCCCTCCCCCCCAAGAAAGTCCAGGTTCATACAGAAAGGACAGGAAATGGTGGACATATGACAGTGACCTGCTAAAGAAACACATGGATGGTCAGATCCTTCGGGGGAAATTCCTCAGCTTTGTGTAGTTACCATCTTAGGGTCCATCAGAAATGGGTAGATCCGGGGAGTTTCTCTCACTCTGTTTACAGCTTCATTGAGGCATAATTATCATACAATAAACTCCAATATTGGAAGTCCAGTTTGATTAGTTCGACACATGTACATGCCCAGGAAACTAGCACTACAACCACTTGTGACTGTAGCCAGCACCCCCACATTTCCATCTGTTCTCATTTTAAAAAATTAAGTTTATTGGATTAACATTGGTTACTAATGTTACATAAATTTCAGTCTACCAAATTTCTTTGAAAAAAATGTCTTCCCCAGTGGGTATGTCTAGTGATCTCCCTGCACAAGAAGTGCCTGCCCAGCGGGGCGCGTGCATGTGTTTCGAGCAGAGTCTCGGAGACCGTGTATCTGAATGCTCCTGGGTCTAAAAATGTGCATCTCCAGATACGCAGTTGGGTGTTTGCGTATTTGATGACCACACACGGGTATCACTTTTTTTATTTGCTGGTCCAGGGAGCCCAGTTGAGCTGTACGTACAGGTCTTTTTAGGCAGCCTGGCATCCGAAGAGGGATTTCATGGGAGACAGCTTTCCGTCTCTCTTCCCCCATGAGGTTCCCCCCACTTTCCAGTCATATGCATGAAAGGTGCCTAGTTGCTTTGTCAGGTGGAAGTCTCAAGCAGGACAGTTTTCCAGTTTAAGTCCAGGACCGCTGCAAACATTCCCCGCATGGATATATGACGTGTGACTTCAATCAGCGGGCCAGCCGGAGTGTGATTTACTCTGTCTTGTTACTTTATTGTCCCACCTGGACCTGATGTTGAGACTCCCGACTTCATGGGGGGAAGCCATCTGAGCGTAGGGTTAAGGTGCGACTCTGGAGGGTGACTGCCTGGGTTCAAGTCCATTTGACTTTGAGCGGGTTGCTGAACTCGGCTTCCCCCATCTGTAAAATGGGGGTAGGAAGAGGCTTCTCTGTTGTTATTGTGAGGTATTCTGCAAGATGACCTGTGGGGTTGGTGCAGGGCGGACCCTGGCGCAAAGTGAGCACAGACAGTCAGGGATGATTCCATCGACTGACCCTGTAACCGATCAATTTATTAACGGGGTGACTCCATCCAAAATGCAGGCTCTGGAAAACTCTTTCCTACCCTGACTATTTTAGAATCTGAAAGACTGAGATTTTCAGTAAGTTCTTGTGGCTGTGCTTGCAAAGCCACGGAAGGTTAGTCTCTGAGACCCAGTGCATTTGCCCAGCGTCAGTCTCCAAACTGTTCGCCCAGCGTTGCGTTGGATAAGTGAGCAGGGAAAGAAAAGTGGGCCATGTGATTGGGCAATTTGGGAGAATAGGAGTCACCAGTTTAGGGGTCGAAGGGGCTCAGTGATGACAATGATCTCTGTGCGGGTGCAGGTACCAGGGGGACGCAAGTGTGTGGCAGAGTCCAGGTCTTAGGCTGCAGTCACTCACCGGTGTGCCACAGGCTGCTAACAACACGACGTATTTCCTCAGCCCAGCTGCGGTCGTAGGCTGGATTTGGGAGTTATTTCCCCAGATGGCCGACAGCTTGAAAAAGATATTTAAACTCGAATCTTCCCCAGCGACGTTCACTCTGTGAAACACGTTTTTGTGAGGTTTTCACTGGAGTTGTCAGCAGCTCCGGGAGCGATCCCTAGAAATATTTAGGTGTTAAAAAAAGGTCACGTGGGCATTTCATTTCCCTGCTCTTGCAACAATGGCTGTGTATGCGAGCATGTCTATCCCCCGATATTAACTTACTCTGCCATTAAAACGCATTTTCCTCCTGCTTAAATCATTGTGTAAGGAGCCTGTATTTATGAGGTATGAGCTTTCTGGTTGGGACCAGGAAATGAACCCCTAATAGAGAGACATAATTAAGATTTTTGGCCCTCGTGAGGGTTTTTTCTTTTTTTTTTTCAAAAGCAAGAATTCACAACAATTATTCTCATTAATTTTTACAACCTCTGTCTCACTGGTTGGAGCTGGCATTTATATTTGTATTTTTCCCCACCCCCCTAACTCTCCCCCGGATATCCGGTTTTATGCTCACTGTGGAGGGAGTCCATTTGTATGACGAATGGAAGTCAGTTTCAGGGGAGCGTTTTGGTAGAACTCCGACATCACAGCGTATCTGGTTGTGTGTTTGTGTGTCCATGAGTGAGTGAGCTGACACACAGCACACCAGAAGGGAAGTTCAAGGACAGGGTTATTGCATGGACCGAAATAAAGAAGGCATTTTTATTATGAAATGAGATGAACATTTTCACCTACAGATAAGCGCGCGTGTTCACATTTCTCAAGGATAATTCTCATGCCCTATCGGCATCTATAATCAGTTTCCAAAGCAAAGCATACATCAGATCAATACACCTAAGTGGCTATGTAGCAAATCATGCTTATCCTATGCAGTCACATTTTTGGAAGCTGTGGTGATAAGTGCAAGAATTAGGTAGAAGTCAACTGAGGTACAAGAAATGAATTTGAGCTTTTGTCTGGTAAAATATCAAAGTCCACCCTTTTCTTCTCTTCTTCGGGTAATATTTTTGTCCTGAGCTCTTGGTAGAAGAGCGACATCATGGACTGGGCTTTAACTCAGGCCTGACACCACATCCCCGTTTGTCTGTAGTACTCTCTTGGCCTGGCTTCAGGGACTGTGGGGGATGGGGACGGGGGAGTGGGGCAGAGTCTAATTTTCTAACTCACTCTTCAGTGATCTAATTTGTACTTAACTTTTTGAGACTCCCCGCTTTTAAAAAAAGTGATCGATGGTCAAGCGGGTCACATTTAGTGTGACAAAACTTGAGTGGGAAAGAACGCCTCATTTGATGATGGGCTTATACTCACAATAGAAGTGGCGCATTTTAAAAACCATCTTCTAACGGGATTTTGGAGACTTTTCTACTCATTCTGAAGAGTCAACTCAAAATCCCAAAGCTGCAGGAATGGGTACAATTTTTTAAAAAATTAGGGAGGTGGTGATGTGTACACACATAAATACCCCCACACACAGGGTGGGGCCAAAGTGGTGTAGAGTTATGAGTGCTCAAAGCACAGAGTTCATACTTGTATTATGATTTATTAATGATCGTACCATTTTTCCATACGAACAACTGTAAACCTACTTTTGCCCCACCCTGTATAAGAAAAAAATTTTAGTAGATATTTTTTAGAGCAGTTTTAGGTTCCCAGGGAAGTTGAGCAGAAGGTACACAGATTTGCTACCTACCCCCTGCCCCCACCCCCGCCCCACAACCTCCTCCACTGTCAACATCCTCACCAGAGCGGGACACTTGTTACCATCGGTGAACCGACACCCACACGTCATTATCACGCAAAGTCCAGTTCATGCGAAGGTTCGCTTTTGGTGGTGTCTATTCTGTGGCTTTGGACAAAGGTTCAGCGACATGTACCCGCCGTTCGACCGCCACACAGAATAGCTTTACTGCCCTCAGATCCCTCTTTGCTCCACCTAGTTGTCCCTTCCTCCCCCCGATCCTGGCAATGACTCGTCTTCCCACTGTTTCCGTAGCTTTCTCTTTTCCAAAATACCGGATGATCAGAATCATAGATCATGCTTTTTTAAATGTTAAATTTGCATTAAATTTACATGATATATTTTTGTCATGAGCACACACATGTGTACACCAATATTGTAACTTTATGCTCATTACAGACTGTTGCAGTTAGAAGACCTTAATAAACCATCTCTGTTAGAAAACAGAACATACCAGTATGCCCGCCCCCAAATGGACAAATTAGAGAGTGCCTTCATTAATTATCCCTAGCACAGAGTTTCTGAAAGTCTGTAACTATCCTACTGGGGCAGATGAGATGATTAGCGGGGGTTACTTGAATATGATAGAACCCCAGAAGGTTGTTCTCTTTTGATTGGCTTTCTATTCAACTATCAGGGAGACAGGCTCAGTTGAGTGGGTACCGGCTGTGTTCAGTTCTGTTCTAAAACTGTCTGGTCTCCCCTTGCAACGAGGGGAGAGCAGGCCTGGGGCTTCAAGCTCTCTGGGTACTGGGAGAGAGAATTTGGTATCATTGTTTTCTTTGTATTGAACAGCAAGTGAGTCTGGTTTGACAGAGAGAGAAGTGATCTAATATTTTGTAGGAAATAAACTTAAGTACAAAGAGATTAGAGCTAAGTAGAAAGGGTAAGCAGATCGGGGTACAGGTGCTATTTAGATACGACCATGGTGGTGACTTGGAGTCTGTAGAGCGATTTGATATCTAAAAATTTAATTCACACGCAGCTTTTAGGAAACACTTCTGGCAGATGCTATATACAAGCGCTCTCTCGTCTGTACCTGTTACTGTTTCCTCATGAGAATAGAATATATGTTAATGGTTTACGTAAAAGTTCTGGGCTTTGAACCAAAGACCCTGTTCTATTACTAAATTTTGTACATGGCAACAAAAATATCCAAGAAAAAAATTTAAGAGTTTTGGAAGCTGTTCGATAGCCATTATAGATGTTAGGCTTCCATCCATTGGTATTTATTTAATTAGACACCATTTTCCACCTGAGCTAGCAAAGTCTGTCTGTGAAAACTATGACATGCACATGAAATGAGGCATTAGGACTTGGAAAGGAATTCTCGGGCCCTCCCAAATGGAGACTGAGACGCCGCGGGGGGTGTGACACCATATGCCCACATGCACAACTTTCCAAAGGGGATGTGGGGACCCACTCTTGAGGTCTAGTTGGTGTTTGGAACACAAAATGCTACGATTAAAATCAACAACAATAACAAATCAGCTAGAATGATGCAGAGTACGGCTTTAATTAATGGGCAAATCGCATCCACGTTTTTTTTTTTCCCCTCTGTTCCAAACCAGCCTGATCTGGGACATTTTTTCAAAGCCTGAATCAAGTGACGGGTCCCGTTGACAGCATTGTCTTAATTTGCCACCCCCCCTTTTTTTTTTTGTTGCCAAAGGCTGCGTTTCTGCCACACAGCCTTAGCTCATGTCCTGAGGTTGTGCAAACCAACTCTCTCTCCTTTCTTCAGATCACCCAGCTCAAGATCGAGAATAACCCCTTTGCCAAAGGGTTCCGGGGCAGCGATGACATGGAGCTGCACCGAATGTCAAGAATGCAAAGGTAAGAGAGTGGGTTCCTGGGCTCCCGCCTCGCCACATGCTCCCCAAATAGCCCAGGTGAGCCGACCCTGCCCCAGCCGACCAGACACAGAGGAACGGGGCCCTTTGAGCAAAGACGGAAAAGGAAAAGGAGCCTCGTTGAGTCCCACTTTCTGATCATCCTCCTGGGGGTCTCCTCTATCAGGCAAGCTGGAGACTGTGTCTCGGAAGCGTGGGGGGTGGACGTACAAGAGAATTCGACATTCCTCGTCTGCCGAGGGGACAGAAGCTACCCTTGTCTCCTCTTCCTCTGCTGTCTCTCTCCCTCTAGTGAAGTCCTCTCTCTTTCTTCCCATAAGGTCACTGCTGATGAGTGATTTTTTGTTTGGCAACAGCTCTTGGTAAATGTAAAGGGAAGTTAATGACTTGATTTTCCGGGGGTGAAATACAGACAAACTTGCCACCACGTGGTGTCCAGGGCACTGGGGGATTGGGAGATGGTGATAAAAATGGCTCCATATTTTTACATATCCTGTGGTCACAGTTGCTGATGTGATGAATGGAAGGGGCTGTAGCAAATGTCTATAGTGGGAATTTGGTCTGATTTCAAGGGATTGCACAAGCATTGCCAATTTTGTCAAACACTTCTCTACCTCTTGATATGCTTCCAAAATAAGTTACCATATGGCAAGAGAATTAGAAATACATCTTGATCCCTTTGACCAAGAAAGGTTGTTTTTTTTTTTCCTTCCCCTTTGGGTGGGTTTCGTGTTTCAAAATAAAATGAGGTCATTTAGGAAGCTTTTCCTTATCCTTTCTGGAAGACACAGAAAGGGAGAGTCAGGCAGATGAACAGACATGCTCTTCCAAAGGAAGACAAGAGACCTGAGAGAGAGAGAGAGAGAGAGAGCGAGAGAGAAGGGATGCAGTTCTGTGGTTTTAACATCGGGTTTAGAAATAAATGCATGCCGTGGAAATTGTTTTTAGATAGCAGGCTTACCAGTTCTAACTTTGCATACTTTTAAAAACTAAAGGGCAAAACGGTGAAGGGGAATAAGATAACCAATTCCCAGGTATAAAAGCAGTAAGTCACGGGGATATAAGGTTCATATACGGAATATTGTCAGTAAGAGCGCGGTAACTTTGTGCGATGGTTACTGGACTTAGTGTGGGGATCCCTTCTTTAGGTGTAATTAGTGGGCTAACAATTTTGGACACCTGAAACTAATATAATCTTGTCTATTAACTATATTTTAAAAATAAAAACGTCATTATCTTCAGGTGTACACACATACACCACATTCATATACATTCCTTCAGTCATAATTGGTTTTCTTCATAATTGTGGATTAGTAAGATTTTTTTTTTGTGGCTAAAATAACCAAGTTCTTAAATTATTATTTTTAAAAAATTTGGTGTTAGGTCTACATTTTGAAATTGGAGTTGGGTTTAGTCTGTAGCCAGTGGAAAAGTTCACAACAAATACGTTGAGAGTGGCCAAACCCTCTGTGGTCTTGGGCTTAGAGTACCAAGTTTTCATTCCTATTGTGTTTAAACTTCCAGTCGGGTCTGACTGTTACCTGCCATTCAGGCAGCTTAGCCCTTGACCAAGTCTCTTCTCCTGCAGGTAAGGTCCAG
>PVJD01005233.1:108611-119339 GCA_004026545.1 Mormoops blainvillei
CATCATCACTAGGGTCACCTCGTAGCTTTTCTTTCCTCCAAGAAGCTTTCTGTGGCCACACACCGCGTCTGCTCCCAGGATCCCTCACTGCTCTCCTGGGTCAGGCCAGGGCCCTGCACTCGGGAAGCTGATTGGACAGACAATATATGTGGAAGGAGAGACAGGTGGGAGGTATAGGCATTTAAAAGCTCAGATGTCAGCGATCCTGGGGACTCTCCCCTTAAGTTCTAAACACAGTGGTTAGATATTTCTTGGTCAGAACCGGCTGTCGTAACCACGCCCTCGTTGTTGTAGATTGGGGAGGGTTTGATCAGGTGACTTTCCTGAGTGGGCGCTGCAGGTGAGGGCGGGAAAGGACAGCTGGTAATCGTAGGCACTCAGAAATTGACGTGCAGGATCAAACCTCTCCGCCTAAGAGAGGTTTGTCTTTGTGGCTGTGTTAGGAGCTGCGCTGGGAACAAGAGGGCTAACCAGGGACCAGGTGGGCAGTGTGGACAAGGACATTTGCCCAGTTCCCTGGAGATGGCCCATGGGAAGGACAGGAAACCAAGTCGACTAGCTCCGACAGAAGGCCTCGGAGTCAGACACAGCTGACAGCAATCCTTGCTCCGTTTGTGACCTTGGGCAAGTGATTTAACCTCACAGAGCCTCAGATTCCTCATCTGTAAAATGGGCATAAATAAGTGTAGCTTCCACTTTCTAGGGTTCTTGTAAGAGTAACATGAGACTGCTTGGAGAGAGCTTGGTGCCTAGTCCGGGCTCAATACAATGTATCCGATTTCGGGCCAGACTCCCTCTTCCTCCCAGGTTCGCGCTTGTTCAGAATTTATTCTGGGCTGTCGTCCCACTCCCAGGTTGCAGCAGGTAGTGACAAGTGTCCCAGGAAGGTGGCTGTCCAGAGTCGGCCGCGATAACAGCCAGGCTGGAACAGCAGGCTCACTGTTAATCTTCTAATCCTGTTTCCTGTTCGACTCACACCCGGTGACAGCTGCTGGGGAGAAAAGCAGGAGGGGTGAAATTTCCTCTAAGCCCAGCCATTGGAAGGAGGGCTGAGCGTTAACTCGAAGTTAGCCCACAGAAGTCACTTTTGGATCGGCTTGGCCAACATCTGGGCACTCACCCCACTGTCTCTCTTCACCTAACTCTCCGTGTTGGGGAAATTACAGATGGGGTCTTAGTGATTTTCCAACATTCATTTATAGTTTCTAGTTACAACTGCTTATGATACAAAAGGGAGAGCACGAAATCATTTTAAAGGATTTAAAATCATTTAAAAATCCTATCTCTAGCAGACCGATTAAAATATGTACCAAGGTTATTTCACAAGGTTAATCTGTGGCTTAAAAAAACATCTAATCCTAAAAACCAATATATCCCAAATTGCAGCACCCCAACCTTGGTGACAAAGCAGATGATTTGGGAGGGTGCACAAACAGGCAGGCACATGGACTGACTTCATAGACATTGTTGCTTAGGATGAGATTAAGTTCGAAGGAAGGAAGGAAGGAAGGAAGAAGGAAGGAAAGAAGGAAGGAAGGAAGGGGAAAGGAATGAACGAATGAACTTAAGGTTGATTATTTAAAGAAAAATATTAACCAAATAGCAGTAGAGCTGGTATCAAGGTTTGGCAGACATTGTCAAGGGGATATGCAAATGACAGAAATTTGGCAAACGCACCTAAATGCTCGTCCTCATCAGAAAGGTGTTGGAGCTTCACTTCTGTGGGAAATGACCTAGACTCTGAGTCTTCATAGAACTTCGCTGCAGTCTTTAAGATGCGCTCCAATAGATTCTGGACTTCTGAGGAGTCAAAGATGCCCGGGCCAGTGGGAGATGCAGGGCGGACAGACAGACACCTTTGTGGAGAGATGGGCACTAGGCTTTGTAGGAAGAAGGGGATTTGAATCTGTTGGGAAGAAGGGGTTTCTGGTTTCGAGTAGAGAAGATGTGGGCAGGGAGCTAGAAGTCTTGGCGTGTAAAGTAGGGAGCAGATACTAAAGATCTCTGAAAGCCATTTGGAATGGAACTATGACAGGGTGACCGGGACGTTCTAGAAGTAGAAGGGAACACTGGAGACAGCATCTGGCCTAGTCTTCCAAACCATTTTGCAGAAGGGAAACTGAAGCCCAGAGTTTCATTCATTCATTTAGTTTTTGATCTGTTGACTTGTTATTCAGCTAACGTGCATTTATTAAGCTCCTACTGTATGCCAGGCTCTGGAATACAAAGGTGAATCGACACACTGGGGAATAGGCCCCACAGCTGGAGAAGCAGGCTTTGGAGCTGGGGTCCAGTTAACCACGCAGAGTAGCTCCAGGCTCCCCGAATCCACTGAGCCTCTATTTTCTCATCTGTAAAATGGGGGTAATTATGGAATTGGGCTGCAGGGCTGTTGCACGGGTGAAATGAGACAATGCGTGTGTTCCAATTGCTATTGCTGCCTAAGGAAATACCCCCAAGCGTCAGCTGGACCGGCTGGCAAGCTCCAAGCTGTGCCATCAGCATGGTGACTCTAAACCCAGGACAGACAACGCTCCAGAGACCACTTCCCCGCAGTGCATTTATGGCCAATAAAGGGACAAGGAAGTTCAGGCTATCACAGTGCGTCTGTGAAGAGCTCAGAGGCCGTCTAAGTACTATGGATTTCATCCAATCTGCTAGCCCTCGGGTATGCCCCGTAAATGCCACTCATGGTGAAAGACCAGGCATGGCTCGCTGCCACTGCGTGCAAGGTGAAGCAAGACATGCCAGGAGACACTTTTGTTTCATTCATGATTTGTGGGTAGGGAACTTGGGAAGGACTCATTGGGGAGGGTCTTGCTTGCTGTCAGGTGTTGGCAAGGCTCTCAGGTGTCTGGAAGCAGGACAAGGTTGGACATCCAGGATGGCACCCTCCCATGATCCACCGTGGAGGCTGGTTTTCAGCTGGGACCTTAGCTGGGCTGCCACCTGGAATGCAAGTGTGTGACCCACCTAGAATGGTAGACTCAAGGAAGTCCGGCTCCTCGTGGCTGGCTGGCTGCCCCTAAGAGAATCAGAAGGAAGCTGCATGGCCTTTGCTCACATGTAGAATCATTTCCGCTGCATTTTGCTCGTGGAACAGTCCCAGGGACTCATTTCGATGGGCCCGGATTCAAGGGGGAGGGGCAGCGATCCCTCCTCTGGCTACGAGCAGAGTCATAACATTCCCCAGCAGACATGGGAGCCCTCGGCACGGTGTCTGCCCAGAGCGATGCTGGACTGATGTCAAGTGTGAGATAGGGTCCGTGCCCTTGTGAAGCCAGAGACCAAGTTGGCTTGCCCAGGGTCACACAGTTGGTCAAGGTGCGTAGAAAGGCCTGGCCGTGGGCCTGGCTTCCCTAAGTGGAGCGAATCCCCCTTCTGCCCCGTGTCCTCTTGTAGCAAAGCCCAGAATAGGAACAGGCAGCAGGCGCTTCATGCTTTGCTTTGCACAGAGCGGCCGTGAGCAATGCCTGGCCCTGCCTCTGTACGCCGTCTTAGGGAATGTTACCAGGGGCTCGCAGATGGTGGCCGTGTCACTTGGGGATCGGTTGTGGCTTCGGAGGTCCTTGCAGAAGGACTGAGGTTGCCTGTCCTTCCCTCATCTTTTCATGGGCACCAGGTGCACTGGGGGAAGTGATCTCTGGAGCAGGGGTACCCCCAGGGGTCAGATGGGAGAGCTTGGAGCCCACGATGTCCCCACTGGACCGAATAGGTTACTTGGTCAGTCCAGGTCCAGGGACAACCCTACTCACCTACATTGGAAATAGGTCATTCTCCCCAGCCTCTGTGATGCTTATTCTCCTCCCCCTGCATCGGGGTCTCAGACCCCTTCTGAAAATTCAGTTCAGACAGGGGACTATGAAAAACTCAGTATACAAATACAAAAAATAGCAAACAATTTCTTTTTTTATTTTTATTTTTAATTTTAAAAAAAGTATTTCTTTATTTTTAGAGAGAGGGGAGGGGAGGGAGAAAGAGAGGGAGAGAAACATCAATGTGTGGTTGCCTCTCCCATGCCCCCTACTGGGGACCTGGCCTGCAACCCAGGCGTGTGCCCTGACTGGGAAGGGAACCAGCGACCCTTTGCTTCACAGTCCAGCGCTCAGTCCACTGAGCTACACTAGTCAGGGTGAAATAGCGAACAATTTTGTAGGTTTCATGGGACCCCTAAAAGGTGACGACGGTTCGTCCGAGGGAGCTTTCCCTCCTTCTCCAGCCCTTCCTTCGTGATTTTAAATCCGTGTTCATCTCCTCACTTCAGATGGTCATTTTTCAAATGGGAGACTTAATGCACTGGTACTTAAAGGGAACAATTGATGAGGGGCAGTTTCCAAGAGCAGGTTCTGGAGAGGGTCCTGGCCCCTCACTTCTCACTGTAGTTTTGGCTGACCACATGGCTTCCCCCAGGAAAGCGTACGTTTCTGTACAATGAGAGGGGGCTTGCGTTTGAGAAGCAGAGCTAGCTCCGTTGTGAAATTGAGGCTTGTCCTAAGGGGTCCCATGTTGGCTCATGGTTGTCCCATCGAAGACATGGATGCTGAGAATAGCCCTCATCTCCTTTTCCTGTTTATTTGCAACACTGCCTGTCCCCTCTTGTCTTCTCCATACCCCTCTGCCCAAATGTACCTGCTCCTCAGGGGCACCGTCTGTGGGCAGCTCACTCACCTGTCCAAGTCGAAACGGCATTCTTCAGACTTCAGGCAGACACCGCAGTTGCCTAGGGTTGGGGGTGGGGGCTTGTGTGAAAAGACAGATCTCTGGGTCTCACCCTTAGAGGTGCTGAATCAGTGGCCGTAGGGAGGGGCCAGACACTGCCCTTGGACAAGTTCCCTGATTGAGGTGTCCCCAGGTCACACCAGGGTAACCCCTGGGCCCTACTGCATGAGCAAGGACATGCAGGTAATATGTGACCTTATCTTCTGGAAATAGAGTCCCCATGCTGTTTTATGCAAAAGGACTCTTTTCTCCCTTGGTGCTCAGTTTCGGTGGAATGTTAGAAGTAACTGAGGTGTGCTCCGAGGTTTTATTATGAAACGTGTAAGACTTATAGAAAACATGGAGGAATTGTTCAGTGAGCACACGTATACCCACCACTCAGGTTCTCCAATTAATATTTGGCTAGATATTTGGTCTGTTACACATCCATCCACCAATCCATGCATCGTCCATCTCCCATTCATCCATCCACCAATCCATCCATAATCTATCCATCCGCCTGTCAGTCATCCATCCACCCACCAATCCATCCATCCACTTTTTTTTTGGATGCATTTCAAACTAAGTTGCAGACCTGAATACATTCCACCCTTATACACTTTGGCATGCTTATCATTAACTAAGATTCAATTGGTTATGATTCTTCAGGTAAACTTTACATACAGTGAAATACACAAATCTCAAGTGCACCATCCCCTTTTTGACAAATGCACGTACCTGGAAAACTCAAGGCTCCATCACACAGAACATTCTTCCACCCCAGAAAGTTCCCTCATGCCCCAACCCAGTGAATTCCGGCCTTCACCGCCTGTAGCAATCAGTGTTCTGGTTTTCTTGGACTATAGGTTAGTTTTGTCTGTTACAGAATTTAGTATAAATTGAATCATTCAGTGTGTGCTCATTTGCATAAGGTTTCTTGTGGGGCCTTAAAAACTCCCGATGTCCAGGCTGCGCTGAAGAAGAACAAAGATCAGAGTCTCTGTGAGGGGGAGGGTCAGGCTCAGGAGTCACTATTTAAAAGAAAAATTCCCAGGTGACCACAGTATGCAGTCAAGTTTGAAACCCACCCCCTAGAGAGCTTCCCCATCTTTGCCACTCCCCACTCTCAGCCCTCCCTGTTTCTCAACTACTTCATCCCAATAATTAGTGTTCCCACATTAGAAAAAAAGATTTTTAGAGAGCCATTCCCTTGTAGGTGTTTTTTTTTCCCTTTTCTTTTTTTCCTAAGAGGACAGGCAGACTCTTAGGTTGGTACAAAGAACATTTGGCGCTTCTGCAGGGCTGTTGCTTTGGGGTGACTTTGCCAGCATCACCATTTGCCCTGAAGGTCACCAAAAAGTCCTTGACTTACCTCCGCATGTGATTCCTGGCAGAGCGGGGGAGGCCTCAGTACAACGCCCTTGAGTACAGGAAGCAGCTTGATTAAGGTCAGCTGCACCGGGCCCCTCCGGCCTTCCAGCTTCCAGAAAGACCAAGGCTTCGCCTCCGACCACTTCTCTCCACCTTCCCACCTTTCCTCCAAAATCATTTTTAAAAACTATTAAAACTAGACATGGTTAAATTTGTTGAAACTGTTATTTTTATGAGACTGAACTAAAATGTTGAGCTCTTCAATTCAACGCAAGGTACTTGGCAGCTCTCTCCCACGCCCTGTCGCCGCCAGCCCGCCGGAAGTTCAGTTTGCGTTGACTTCCTATCCGTAGCTTCACACCTAACTTTTACTTTGGGGGAATCTCGACTATGACCTGTGGCATGGGTTTCATGGCTCCACTTTGCAAGTGGAGAAACTGAGGCACAGGAAGATGTCATGAATTATCCACACAGCTGGTCCAGGACTTCCCCTGTGACTCCAGAGCCACCTCTTTATTTAGTGTCACTCGAAACTTTGTATTTTTTCCTAAATCCAAGACCCCTTCTGAGTAGCTGATGTAAGTATGGGCCATTCCCTAGAAAACTGACAAGCTCTAAATATCTGATAATTGGTGATAATTGGTGGTGCGGGGGGTGGGGGAATGGTCACAGACCATTCAAAGCCCTTGTAAGATAAGAACTTCCGCTTCACAATATAATAATGTTAAAAAAAAACCCGCAAAAAATAAGAGTGTGTGATTTGTTAAGCTAGTGTTTTTATTGAGGAGTGTGTCCCAAATATACGCTAAGCCTGTCTGTGTACCGTGTTATTTTATAACCCCAAGAGGTGGTGTTTCTCATTATCCCCATTTTATAGACGGAAGACTGAGGCTCAGAGAAAGGAAGACTCTAGCCAGCACCACATGGCCAAGTTCATTGGGTACTGAAGGAAGGCAGAGCTACCCAGCCTGACCCCAGAACCCCAGCTTGAAATGCCCGCCCTGACATCTCAAAGGTTAAGAAGGGAGCTCCAAGGTCTCAAACCAAAGCTATCTTAAGTTTTGGCCACTCAAGGACAGACAGGGAGATGTCTTTGAGTTTCTCAGTGCCCCTCAGAACATAGAGCCCTGGTTGAATCGACGGTGGGAAGTCTAGGTAACTTCTCGCGTGCCCCCGTTCTCCCCAGCTGGCTGGGATGGCCAGCGCGCACCACGCCTTCTCCAGCTCGCTGGCGTGGTGTGAACAGAGCCATAAAACGGTTGTAGATGTGAAGGAGAGAGTGATTATTATTAGCACTGAGCTATCCCACCTGGGGTGAGCCATCCCCCGGTTCCTTGCGTGTCCACACATGTTACATCAGAATAACTTCCCCAAGCGTACTGGAGAGTTAATAAATCGGGAAAGCTGTTGCGGGATGCTGGGGCCCCTTGTGAATTTTAATCACAGGTCGGCATGCTAGCCAGAGGAGGAATCTGCTCCCGGAGAACAGGAATGTTACAGTCCCTAGCCTTGCCCCACTGCACTGCTTTGGTTGTTTGAGAAAGGCTGCCAGAAACTGAGTAACATCGCGAGGCACGGCCCCACCACCATCCCCCAGCACGCCAGCGGCCGGGCCACCTGCCGCAGTGAAAAGGCCAATTCAGACGGCTGCAGTGGAAAACGGTTCTCAGGGGCGTTCGTTAGCTGGCGGCGTGCTGTGGGTGCAGCTTGGCCACGGATTTCAATATTCCCTTGTAACGTTTTACAACCCAGACCCGGCGACAATGGCGTCATTCATGGCACTCGCTCACGTGGAACAGAATGTGAGAGCCCGGGAGAAGCTGGTCTGCGGGCTCTGAGCTCCGACACCCAGGGTGAAATGAGGTGCTCAGGACCCCCAGCGGGTGTCCTGTGAGCCCAGACTGTGCAGAGCGAGTTGGCAGGGTGTGGGTGCAGCTGTTGATACAGCCGAGAGCAGTGGGATTTAACGGTGAACTAAAGGTTCTTCAAACAGTAGGATCAGCAGACTGGCCGGTAGAACTTGACATTGCCCGGGTATAGCCAGTCCCCAGAGCTGTTATCACCAGGAAGCTTTTTATCACAGGACGGCTGTGTTGCCCAAGCAGTTGGTGTGAAGGCAACGATTTCCTGTTACCAAGTGTGAGGCGGCACGAGCTTTGGAATAGCACTGACATGGGCTGAAGCGCAGCCTTGCCTCTTCGTAGCTGTGTGATCTGGGGCAAGTTGCTTAACAACTCTGAAACTTAACTTCCTCGCCCCTAAAGTAAATCTGACTGTACCATAAAGTGGAGTCGTCGCTAAGGTCAGGCGAGGGAAAGCGTATATGTCCCAACCAATACAATGGTTGGGACATTAGGAGACACTTAGAGAGCAATGTGGACGATGAGAGGAAGAGGAGGATGAGGATGGTGATGGGGATAAAAACACCAGCCGTCTGTCGCTGCCCTTCTTTCCAGACACACAAGGGCTTTTCGGCTCCCGCTTTAGTTCTCCCATGCCCTGGATTCTGCAGCGATGCTCGCAAGATGTAGACGAACAGAGTTCATCTGCTCATCACAAGGACTTCAGAGATCATTGCTGTACGGCGACTAATCATGTTCTTTTGATTGGGTCTTTCAAGAGCCCAGTGAAAGTCACCCGAATGTCATTTGATTGTAGCATTTTCTTTCCGTTGCCTCTGTCCTCTCATGCCGACTGGGAAGTCACTTCACCCTCTCATACCTTTATTTCAACACCTGTCAGATGGGCTTGCAGACATTGTATGTCAGGCACCGAAAGAGGGGTGTGTGACTGACGGTGGGGATGGTGTTTCAGGCTCCTGGGAGAGAAGCCAGCTGCGAGGAGCAGGTGGTTATTGGGGTGAGACGGCTTTCGCGTTTCAGAGAGCGCTAGTAATCGAAGGCAGGGTTTGCCCTTTCCAGAGAGTAATTTTGCAATCTGGCAATGCCGGGACGGAGAATTCCTTGGAGCCCAGTGATACGTTCTCTTGTAAACTCCCTCAGCCAACATTTTTGGGAGTTATTTTCTTTAATTAAAACAAAATAACCATCTCCATTAAGAATATAAAACTAAAAGAGATCCTCCTCCCTTTGCGGGAGCTCTGACAGCCCAGTGCTTCCACTAAAGCAGACCCAAACAGAATCGCCAGTGCGATTTGACAACTTTCATTATTATTATAATTCTTCTTCATTTTCCATGACATAGCTGGAGCCGCAAAGCGAGAATTACAAAGCTAATACTCCTTCCAGCCTCCTGGCCCCAGGGGGAGATACTGAGTGGCGTGGCTGCCCTAGATGGTTCCAGCTTTGGTTGCGAGATGGCACACAGCGCGGGAAAACTCAGCAAGGGGACCCCTGCGTGTCCTGAGCGCGCCTGGAGCCTCACGGAAACTTGGCAGACCCTCTGTGTCCCCTGCCTGGCCAGTCTGACGCGCTTTCGCATGACAAACAAAGGCAGGGGCCCAGAGTGGAGGTCATCACACCTCGGAGGGGTGGAAGTCATGAACCTCAAATCCCTGCTCTCCTAAAAGCACATTGTGTTTTAGATATTGACAGAAGCAATTAGGTGATTGTCCAGAAGTCATTAGGGGCTGATTGGGTTAGATTTCCACTGTGTCTCTTTCTTGCTCTGTGACCATGAGAAAGTTGCTTAATGTGTCTGAGCCTCAGTTTGCTAATCTGTAAAATGGGGACAAGAACGGTATCCACTTCCCATGGCTATGGAGCGGATAAAATGGGCTAATGCAGCATCCTTCAAAATGTGTTAGGTATAGTGTTTTTTTACATAAGATGATTTCAGGTGTACTCTTTTTTTAAAAAAGACTTTTATTTATTTATTTTTAGAGGGCAGGGTGGGAGAAAGAGAGGCAGAGAAACATCAATGTGTGGTTGCCTCTCTCATGCCCCGCACTGGGGACTCAGCCCGCAACCCAGGCATGTGCCCGAGACTGGGAATCGAACCGGCGACCCTTTGGTTTATAGGCGGCGCTCAATCCACTGAGCCACACCAGCCAGGGCTCAGGTGCACTCTTTGTTTTTAATAGATAAAGGAGTTATTTTAACAGCATTAGAGAAGCTGTAATTAGCATCATGAGCCCACAATTTCACAGATATTATTGTCCAGAGTGAGGCTAAACTTATTTGGATAAAAACTCAATTTAAGAAATGCAGTGAGTTAAAGAAGAGTTGGTTCTGGGTCATGGCAAAAATTGCAACTACCTTTGGGATTTACTGATATGTATTTTTTCTGGGGTGGGGATTCCGAACCCGTTTCATACCATAGAGCTCACTTGCCAGTCTGGCGACAGCTGTGGATTACTTCTCAGAATTATCTGATTGAAGGCAAAGAATCAAATGCAAAGATAGCAAAGGAAACAAATTACCTTAACAATGACATAATGGTAATAGTTGTCATTTGCGGAGCACTCATTATGGTTCAGTTTTTCACGTGTATTTGCCCATTGCTTCTCTCAACACCCCTTTAAACTGGGGATTTTTATTATTCCTTGGAAAACAAATGCATGGAGGAGTTTGTCAGTGGTAATAAGGAGGGCTGCCCAAAAGGAGATTCTAAGGCCCAAGCAGCCACCTATGCAGACTGGGTAACCTAGGATCACCCCTGACTAACCTAGTCGTCAGCTACCATTCTTAACTCATTTAC
>PVJD01005234.1:9624-119196 GCA_004026545.1 Mormoops blainvillei
GGGGGGGGGGGGATGGTGTGGTGAGGCACTTTCTATCTGTTGACACCTAGTTGTAAGAATGGAGAATTCAAGATCCGAAGAAAGCCTCTGCCTTTTCAGCGAAAGGATCCTGCCCCTGATAAAAAGGTAGCCCAGTGGATGTCAGGTGCTTTTACATCAGGTTGCCTGGCAGGCAAGATCGAGCAGTGTGCTAAGCGGCCTCACCTTCTTTGCTACACACAGAGTGCGGAGGCCTCGCCTGGCATAGTCATCCAAGTGTTTCTGAGTTTTCTCCCTTATTAGCGCCTGTTGGTTTTCCAGACTGGCTCCATCTGCAGTAATTAACAAAACACAGGTGTTCCCACCAGTCTGCCCAATTACAGACATATCTGTAGAAATAATAATAGCTTAACCCACAACAAACAAAAGGCCTTGTGGTTTTGAATCTCAAATGTGCATTTATAAAACGAGCCTGCAGAATTAATCTTCCCCCCCATTCCTTTCTCCCTGGGGAGAGGGAAATACCAAGAGCTTCATATAAACACTGCTCCCACGACTTCAATAACAGTAACTATAATAATGCTATCCGTTGCTCATTAAGTACTTACAATCTGTTAGGGACCGGGCAAAGGCTGTACATAAATTGTATACAGTATGGCATTAAATTAGGGGAATCTATAAACAAAGTAATATAGTCTCCATTTACTGAAGACTCAGGCACAGAAGACAGGTAACTTTATCAACACATAGCTAATGACAGAGGCCAGATATGAACTCAGGTCTGGGGAGCCCCAAAACGTAGATGCTTTCTCATCAAATCCTAGTGAGCTCTCCCTACTTCACCAAGTGTGACCGATCCCCACATACCTGCTTGTCTGCCTTCATAAAACCATTGGAAGTGGTCTTTTAATCTGCAAGCCCTTCACAGCACTACCCTCTCAGTGCTGTATGAACCCACCTGGGGAAGCTGCGGAGAGCAATTCCATGATTACAGAGTCAGCACCCTTCGTATACACCACAACTTGGTTGGAAAGGGGGTGCCGGACCACAACGGACATTCTTTTTCTTACTGAGTCGAAGGGCAGGATGTGCAGGAGTTGAAATGTTAATGGTCCCAAAGCAGCGAAGTCCACCATGACCTGCTCTGGTGTCCGGGACTGTAAAGTGCAGTGGTAAGCCCTGGCGGCATACACCAGCGCTGCTTCGTCTGGGCTCTCGGCCTCGTAACACAGGCCGGAGGTCAAGGGCTGTCCAGGGAGGGCATCCACCTGGACACTGGTGATGCCTGCATCACCGTTTTGTTTCTCCGCTTCTGTAGGGCAAGCTGCGCTACCAGAGCCCTGAGGGCTCTCGCCTGCCTGGGAGACGTCTTCCTCCACGGGGGAAGCCACTTTCATTCGGCTAAAGAGAGAGAGTCTACTCGCAAAGGCACTTGGGGCCCCAGAAGAGGGCTCTTTCCCACTCGCAAGAGATGGCGAACTCGATCTTCGGACAGACAATCTCTGGAAAAGGTTTTTAATCTCTTCCAAAGACTTAATGGGCATTCCACTCAGTGAAGAGAGTCTGATCTAGGAAAGAATTTGGGAAGGTCTCAATAAGAACACAGTCAAGAGCATTTTAAGACAACTTTGAAGTCAAACTGGGAGAGAATTAGATACCAAGAGTTGCCATGCCCTTAAATAGATGGTGGCCAGCCTCATGCTTGCACCTGCCACAGGAAACAATAAAAATAAAAACAGCCATTATGAAAAAGATGTGCTAATGTTGATGGCATTGTGAATTTCTACAACCATTTAGGAAGAAATGAGACAATAGGTAGCAAAAGACAATGCCGGTATTCTTCGCCGTGTGGGCGCTTATTAGCAATCTTTCCTGATGAGCTTCTTGAAAATATAGAAAAATCCATAATCTTTATTGTACGCATCCTAGCGATAACAATTTAAAAATTGTAAGCAAATTAACTATTCAATAATAGCATATTAGATTACGAAGACCAGTTAATTGGATCCTCAATTTTTCTCATTCAGAAATACCCAAGGAATTAAAAAGTTTTCTTCTTAAGATGTTTTATTTTATGATAGTTTGAGGGGCTGGCGATGGTCAGTTTTCAAACTTGCTAGCAACTCGGAAACGGAAGTGAAGCTCGATCACAAATGAGGTTTCTGTTTCCCACAAGGACTTTGATTAGCCCCCTATTCGCCGCCTTTCTCCCTCTGCCCTGAAGTATCGTGAAGCTTAGGCTGTAATGTGCCTACGGAAATTTTATTTTCTGCTAGAGAATATTACATTCTTTAGGGACAAGGCAGCAATATTTCTTAAGCAGGAAACACCAAAAGATGTCTACTTTGGAAAGAGATGTATATGAAGTGTTATATTGGGAGAAAACAGAATATCCAGAAATTTATTTTCTAACTCCGTAATTACTTTTCGAGGGATAGCTCTCTAGTTGACATCTTACAAAAGTAGTTTCTGATCAAATGAAAGTTTAATTGGAAGTAAATTACTTTTATGTTAAAGTTGACCACCTCTGAATTTGCCAAAAGAAAATGATCTGATGGAAAATTAAAATTTAATTGGGTTGTGCTGCAAATTGAATCTTAAGTGGATGTGTGCAAAAGGGGAGATAGTTAGACATAAGAAAGCCAGCCGAGCAAGCGGTGAATCACCAGTTTCTAACGCAAGTTTCCCTTTTTAAAGGAAAATGAATTTTCCATGAGTTCTAAGCTACAAACAGACTTTAGAAATCCAGTTTTTGTGGGAATTGCAGAACCTTGGTATATTACAGACGCGGTGGATTTCAGACTGATCAAGTTAAAGCTAACCCAAATAGTACATGAAAAAAAAAGGCATTATCATTAAACATAATAATAAATCCAATACTTTGTATCTTGCTTGATATAGTGCCTCCTGTGTTGGAGGTCTCAGCAGTCTGAAAGAAAGCTTCCATTTAGTAAGGAGACTAAAGCAAAATGAACAGAGCCCCACTCCACAAGGCTTGCTTTCATCAGCCACGCTCCTCTGGCTGGACAAGCTACTTAACCTCGACCGTAAAACAGGAAATCACAGGAGAGTCATATGGAGCCTAACTCACGGGGTTCTGGGACGATTACATATGTTAATACCAATAAATCACTTAGAACATGGTAAGTGCACAGAGTACAGATTAAGTGCTGTATAAAGGTTAAACTGGTATTATTAGCTGCTGTTATTATTATTAATTATTATCCACATAACAAGACCAGTACATTTTAATCCCAAGTTCTCTCCTGGAAGGTGACCATGGTTGGCATTAGGCACCGTACCTTTTGTCGTGGTTGGTTAGGGGCAGAAACTACTACTGTGTTGCAAATTGCCAAAGCGATGAAGAAGTCGATGATGTACAAAGTCTCCGGCGGTGGCTTTGGGGCAGACTCATCTAGTGGGGTGAAGAGCTGAGGTGTAATCTGACTAAATTTGTCCAAAAGCCTGGTGTCTGGTACCACATCTGTTTCCTGGAAATCCAATAGGATAAAGTGTTATAACAAGTATCTAAAACTGAGAGTTTTAAATCTAAATGAGAAATAGCTTTTTTAACCAGAATATGTGAAGCATGAAATGATAAACTTTATTCTCTTCAAAAAGATTTAATGTAGAAGGTATCATAGAAAGTGAGAACAGGGAAAGGCAAAAAATAGAAAATTCAGAATGTACAATATCTTCCTTGACTATTAACTTACACTAAACAGGAGACAGGAACAGTGCCTTGCACCAAAATCTAGCTGAATGAGTGTCTTCTTACACAGTGCCAGAGCTACATATATTATTATGTCTAGGACTCTACTTGAGCATAGATTCATCCAAAGCAACTGATGTGTACCAACTTTTGACAAACAGAGGGCATTATTCATACTATGTTATTTTAAAAAAAATATTATGACTCTGGTCACTACTGTTGTTAAAAATCAACCCTCCAAAGTAAAAATTACAATGAGCAGGCCACCAGCTTTAATCAGCATTTCCCAGTAATATTCTACAGTTAAGGGTTCCTCCAGGAGACTTCAGACCAACAAAAATATATGGTAACTCTACCCTGTGCCCTCCACTTAAAGATTCTTAGTACAAATTGGCTCTAACAAGTTCTGTTTTTGCAAAACAAAATGCCCCATTTTGTTTAACAGAATGCTTCTCACACTGACTTAGGAGTACTAGTTTTAACAAAGAATGTTGTAGTAGGGATCTGTTTCTAATCTAGTAACATATAGTCAGCTCCTTTAGACATTTTTCAGAGGAACCAAAAGGAACTTCATATCAGGCTTCCACAAAAAACGCCATTGTATTCTAGAGGAGTCCTGGACACAGCTGGCTGGCAAAGCATACCGAATGCATGAGAGCCAGGAGGAGTGATTTAGAGAAAAAAGGAAAATAGGGAGATGTGTGATATTAGACTTAGGAGACTGTGGCATGATTTACATGCTTAGGAGTTTGGTGAGAAATAGCACAGGCTTAGTAAGAAAAGAGTACAGGCTGGAAATCATATGGGTCTGGGTTCAGGTCTCAGACCCTCTGCATGTGAGCTAGTGGCCTTAGCTTACTTCACGCCCCTCAGCTACATTTTCCTCTGCCAAATAATGGTCAAAGTAACACCTGCCTCACAAGCATGGCTGAGTAAAAGTAAAGGAGGTAGTAGGTGGGTGCGACCAGCACAACAAGAACCCAAATAATGTAACATTCCTTTTCTTTCTCAAACTCAAGCTTCAGGCAGGCTCACAATTTTTTCCCCACTTTTTATTATCTTTTTTCCCCATTACCATTTATCCCAGTTATAGCCTCTTCCACCTCCACTCACCCTCTACCCCCACAATCACCATGCTGTTGTCCATGTCCATGAGCCCTTTTTCATTTTTGCTCGATCCATCCACTCCCTAAACCCCCATCCCCATAGCTATCAACCTGCTCTCTGAGTCTGTCTCTATTTTGCTTAATTCAGTTTGTTCATTAAATTTTCCATATGAATGAAATCATATGGTATTTGTCTGTGAAACTTTCTCTGACTGGCTTATTTCTCAAGTGTCCATCAGTAGATGAGTGGATAAAACAACTATGGTACATTTCCACAATGGAATAGTACTCAGCTATAAAAAATTTTTAAAAAAGAAGAAAATTTTACCCTTTGTGATAGCATGGATAGACCTGGAGAACATTATGATAAGTGAAACAACGGGTTTTAAAGTTCCAAGTTATCTGTTCTTACAAAACATTCTTACATTTCTGTTCGAACACATCTATATCTGCTGTCCTGTGGTATGTGACTTGGCAAAACTGGAGACTTGTTGCAGTTTGATGGATTTCATAGGCACCTGTAATCTGGTGGCTGCTCCTTAATGAGTTGTCCACATTTCCTCATGAGTCTCAAACATAGTGACGCTGAGCTGACTCCTGGGCTAGGCCCTCGGTACTTAGAAAACCACCTTTTTCTCAAAGTCAGTAGAAGAGAGTGGTAAAGTCTGAGAGACTTCTCACTCCATGCTTAGTCAACCCAGGGAAGCCTGTGAAACTTGCTGCATGATATTTATCAAGACCTATGATTATATCATCATCCAGTGCTTGTAAGATTTCAGGGGTTGGGGCAATATTGCCAGAGGCAGTCTTCTCAGAATGTTAATACATATTAAGCAAACCACCCCTCTCAAAAAAACCCCAAAGAGTTCCATGCTCAAATAAGTTGAAAAAATGTTTAAAATACACAGGTTTCTTTATTGCAGCACTTCTCAGAGCTTAATGGGTACTGGAAATCTCCAAGAAGAGGCTAGTATGAGCAGGTTTCTCAAACTCTATATATTAAAGATGTTTGGTCTATGTAACATGTTTGGGATTGAGAGACCTTAGATGTTAATATCAATTTCATCGTACCAATGGTCTCTCTACAGTGACCAATAACATAAAGATTGCTGCATTCTGAAGTACATCTCAGACTAAGGAAAGCTTTGTAACTTACGTCTTTGTGACAAATGCTACTGATGGAGGTCAGTCTAATACCTCATTTGGGGAATTTGATGGCTGCATGACTGGCAGCCGGAGCTGTGACCATGACAAGGAAAGAGACGTTAAAAGCTGGGCAAAGCCAGGGCACTGGTCAGCAACACTGTGCTTACAGTCAAAATAAATGTCAGAAAAATCCAGAAACTCAGGGCCATACCAGACCCTAAGAGCATCACAGAACAACATATGGAAGAAGACCCCAGAGGAAGACTTAAGGAAAGACCCATGTCCCAGTGAAGAAGGCGCATTCTTCCCCTTTGGTCGGCCTCTGTAAAAGTCAGTCAAGCCCTAGTGACTAAGATACTTAGTTGCTGAACTGAGGAGAAACTAGAGGGTTATCACACACAATTCTGATTTATAGGGCTGTATCTACAGACATTTTTTCTAAGATCCACATCTTCCTCGCTGAGACCCTGTATTACAAAATTGACTTTTGTTCTTTTTTTCTGTGATGGACAGTTTCTACCTTCTCTGAACTCTTATTACTTCGAGAATCAGGCCCACGTCATTTTGCTTTAAAAGACTCCACGCACATATACTTCTCTTCCATAGTTTATAAAGTCCCTTTAAAGAAAGGATCCTATCATATTGATCTTTGGATCCCTAACTCAGTACTTGGCACATGGATAAACAAGAAAAGTTTATTATTGTCCGTCACTATCAAACACTTGTTGATTTTATGTTCATAAAGATGGGGGGAGATAAACAGACTAAAAAAGATGTTACTCTTTAGAGAACAAATACATAAACCTCTGTCACTTGGCCTCAGACAGACATTGTTTTAAATGCAGAAAAAATTCATATCCCTACTTAGAGAATACAGAGCAGGATGTGGATAGCTTCCCATATTTAAACAAAGCCCTATCTGATTTTGCGGTGAGAGTCCAACATCTTTGTCCTGAACCTATATCTGAGTATTTCAAATTTTAGATTTCCCCCATGGTTCATCTTCCTACCAGGCTGCAGATGTCATTCTCAGGTTACTTTCTTTCTTTCTTTTCTCCCCCATATAAGTCCCAATCAAACAAGCAAACACGGGCCAAGGCCCCTCTTTGCCCTCTAAGAATGTGTGCTGAAGCTTTTGGGTGGCCTTAATATATGCCGAATGTTGTTAGTTTTAAAGCGGAGAGTGGCAGAAACCTACTTTAATTGTTTTTGAAGAACCTATGACATCCACGGTTTAATAACAGACAAAGCTACTCTACGCAGGAGATAAAGTGGACCGAGCAACTCTAACGCTGACCCCTACTCTTTCCCTAGTTCCACCTGTACCCAAGGTTTTAATTTCATTTTCCACTTCCATCCCCACTCACTTCAGGGACCCACAACTCCACCTCTACAACTTTGGTTTAAGCATGGACACAAATGCCTTCTTCTGGCTCCCTCACATTCCTAAACACCGCAGACCTATGGAAAAAAGACGAAGGCCGACAACCGTGCACTGACAAATCCTCCTCCACTGTGCTCTTCCGCCCTGTGGTTCTGAGCCTTCGCACGTGCGACACGCTGTCTGCGCCAGGTGCCTTCCTTCCTTTTCTACTCTGGAACCCCCTACTCACGAGTTTAATCCCAATTCAAGTTCTACCTCTTTCAGGCAGCCTTTCTGATCTCTCCCTACTCCGTTAGAGCTGATCATTCTCTCCGTGACCGCACTATACTTTGTATTCGCAACTACTACTGCACCGTGAATACAGGATTGCATTTATTTGCAAGTCTGCCTCTTCCACTTAGAACAAAACTGAAGGACAAATGCATGCCTTACTCATTTTGTATCCCAGTGTCTAGCATTATGTCATTGTCTTCCATTAATCCATTAATTAATTCACTCATTCTATAAATCCTTATTGTTGATCTACGGTGTCAGGCATGCTTCAAGGAAAGAGGGTGTACAGGATGGACAGGATCCTGGTTTGCATGAAACTCGCACTCTAGTTGGGGGACACAGTGGATGCAAAACACTAACCTATGCACAAATAAGTACGATGCTTCTAGACTGGGACAGAGATGGGAAGAGGTGGTGGAAGGAAAGTATTTGGATTTGGGAGGCAGGGAAGGTTTCCTGAGGAGGACACAGCTGGCTGAGGCGTCAATGACAGGAAGGAGACAGCCATACAAAGGTCTAAGAGAATGGCCATCCAGGTAGAAAATGAACTGCACACTTGTGGAATGAAAACCTCTAGAGGGTTTAAGAAGCATTAAAAAATGGTTTAGACAGTAAAGGTTTCTGTTTCAAAAATAAGTCATGTGATCCCAGTACTCACAAGCTTCAATCTTCCATGAAGAGATGACAGAAAATAAAAAGGCTCTGACAAACGCCAAAAGGTTCCTGAATTTCCCTGTGATTTAGACACATGTACTCACCTGTGTACGAGACAACTCTGGTCAGCCTTGCTGAGAGTGAGCCACAGTCCACACAGCAAGGTGGCCTTCTTCAGGCCACACATGACTGGCCCTGACCAGTAATCTTCTTCTGCCCCCCCACCCCCGGAAATGATATACTATTTCTCAATATTAAAGTAGCCCCCAAATTAGGATTTTGTGAAATTGTTTGTTTATGATTCTAATTATGTGTGTGGCACTCACACTGAACTGCAATTATGTGGTCTCTTCTCCGGTCGAGAAGACAACAGTGTTTGGCTCCATTATAATTAGGAGGATGTCCTGCCATTACGCATTAGGGATGGACAAGAGTCAAGTCACGGATTCACACTTACAATGGGGCTACTGAAAGCAGCCTGTCTGGAATGAGGCACTTCACTGGCTCCTTCTGCACTTCCCAGAACAGAGCAGCTCCCAGCCAGATGGTTCGAGGATTTACTTCCCAAAGGCCCGTTATGAGCC
The DNA here is from genome assembly GCA_004026545.1 of Mormoops blainvillei. Taxonomy (NCBI): domain Eukaryota; kingdom Metazoa; phylum Chordata; class Mammalia; order Chiroptera; family Mormoopidae; genus Mormoops; species Mormoops blainvillei. The sequence continues at coordinate 18,463 of PVJD01005234.1, forward strand.
GTCCTGCAGCTGGGGGCCCTGGGTCTCGCCACATTGCTGAGGGAGCCGCTGGGAGTGTCGGCGAAATCCTCGTCTTCAGAGACGGCTTCCTGATAGGACTCTAACCTCTTGGCTGAGGGGTTAAAAACCACACTGCGTCATTACCTGAGAAGAACCGCTTGCAAGTTGAATGTCAGGCATTTACTTGAACAGCTATTTCATAATATGAAACATTCTTTTCCAAACCTGGCCCCCAACCTCCCCTCCTGCAACGGTCTTAAATTAAGGAACTTACCTCATGGAGAAAAGTAGAGGAGATCAGCTAGGAACTCCCTTCTTTTCGCGTCATTGAACTTACCAACCCATCTGCATCTGCACCCTAACTCTTTGTCTTCTCTATTCTCACTATGCATAAAAGATTCAAATGCCAAACCCTCCATTCCTGACCTGCATCCACCCCTGGGCACCTCAAGGACTTTGCCCCTACAATTCTCCTCACTTTCACCTATGCCAATCTCTTTGCAACCAACCTCATGGCTTTCGGTCCCAAATCCAATGATCACATCTATCTGTATTTCACTTGAACTTTTAGCAATATCCAACAGAGCGAACTAGTTTCTCCTTGAAATGGCTTTTTATTTCTCTAGTACCACATGTACTTGTTTTTCCTCCTATTTACAATGGTTCTTCCATCTTAAGTGTCTCCTGCTGTCTTCCCTCGTCCTCAACCCTCAATATTGGGTTGCTGCAGGAGCTCTTTCCTTTCTCCACTTATAATACTCTTCTTCGGTCATGACATCTGGTCCCATCTTTGAAATGTCATCTCTCTGCACATGACCTCCAGACCTATACCTTCAACTCTGACTTCTAGTCGGCATTCAGAGTCGTACATCCAGTTCTTCATTTGATACTTCCAGTTGGATGCCGAGGAGGTTCTTCAAGCAGCTCTCTGCATAACTCACTCTCTTCCTTCCCTCAAGTATGTCGTCATGACCCCCTGTCAGCGAAGACTTCCCAGATCTAACCTCAGTATTTCCTATAAATCCTATCCCAGTATTTATCACCATCTATACACTATATATCTCACTCGCTTATATTTTTACTATAAATCCCAAAAGGGCAAATAATTTGATCTGTTTTGTTAATATGATATCCCCAGAGCCCAAAGCAATATTGACAGATACTCAATAAATACTTGTTGAATTAGTAAATAACTTAAATTTGGCGTGTGAAAATAGAACTCTCCTTTTCTCCCTCAGACTCACTCTGTCTCTGTCTTCCCCGTTCTATAAATGGTACCTAACTATCTAGTTACTTATGCCAAAAATCTAGGATTCCCCGATTCCTCTCTTCTTCTCTAGCCCCCATATCCAAAGCACCACCCACAGCTGTCCATTATTCACCCAAAATACATCCCAAATATCTCGACTTCTCTCCATCTCCATTAGCTTAGTCCAAGCCCCCACCACCATCCCTCAAAAGGACTAGTGCAATAGCCTCATAACTGGTCTCCTTGCCCCTCAGCAATCCATTCCTCACATGGTAGCTAGAGTGATCTTCCTGAAAGACAGAGCACAGAACTCTCCAGTGGCTTCACAAGTCACTCGGAATAAATTCTGAACCCCTTTCCTGCTTACATAACCCGAAGTGACCTGACCTCTACTGACCTAACTTTTTTTGCCTCTCCTCCTTCCACACTTCCACTAAAACGCGGCCTCACTGGTCTTTCTTTCACTTTGAAAACTGCCCGGCTCATTTCAGCCTGAGGGCTAGCCTAGCTGCTCCCTCTGACTAAAAGGCTTTTGCCCTTGAACTCCAAGATAATGTAATTTAGATCTAGGGTCTAACGCCCACCTTAGGGAGGCCTTGCCCAGTCATCCAATGCCAAATAATCTTTATCGTACCATCCTATTTTAATTCCTTGCAGAGCACTTTTTACTACTTAATATTTTTCTTGATTTGAAAATTAATTTACTTGTAGCTATTTTCTCCAAGAGAAGCTCAAGGGCAGGGGCCCTGCCTGCCTTGTTTATCGCCGTGTCCGGTGTCTGGGACGCACGGCAAACAGTCAACCAACACGCCTGCTGGCTGTCGGTGTGCTGCTTAGTCCACAGACCGGGTTTCTAAGTGGCCAGGTTTTAAAACATAAAATGGTTTGTCAGACGTGTTCAGTTTAATTATATATGCGTAAGGGGCTATTTCCAAGCAGAAATGTTCTTTATGGCACTATCTCCTAGGCAACACTTTTGCTAGAAAACCCTGAAGGGTTAACTTGTTTTCATTGTAGTGAAAATAACGTCTTAGACTTAATCATATGTCTGCCCAGAATTAAGTTCTTGGGAGAAATGGCCTCCCCCATCACCCGCGTCAGTATTCCATGTGTGTTTATACGCACATGTCTGTGTTTGTACCGACTCATGTTTAAGCCACTGCAAAAAAGAGACCAGAAGCTCCAGATGTATTTAGTAAAGAAGCATTCACAGGCAAAGTCAGAACCTTCTAGAAGTGGTGCAACACTCCATGGTTCACAAACAGGAACCTTATCAATTAGTTGTCATGGTGGCATTTGATTCTTAGTCACTTTGTGTCTTCTCTGCATGAGGAGCCAGAAAAGGGAAGTACCCACTGATCGGCAGCGTGTATGTTCAGGTACTCGGGTGGGGGAAGGCTGGTATTAGCCCTCTTAAATGCTGCAAATACAAAATTATGAATGCTACCAATACAAAAAATAATGCAGTGATTTCCACCGTGTATTTTATGTAACATCAGTGCTGCAAAATACTTCTTGAAAAATAAGAGATCTATGGTCAAATAATTTTAGAAAATTCCAGCCTCACCAATGGGCACAGAGGCTTAGCTACAGGGATGTTCATTGCAGCTTGTTTACCACAGCAAACGGCTATCAACGACCTAAACTACGGGGTTAATTACATCAATTACGGCAATTCTTATATGCAGTATAGAGTACAGAAGAGTAAGGAGACAATAGAAAGGGTGTCATGATGAAGTCTTAAGAAAAATGAGTATATAAGTAAGCGTACACAGTGATGCCACTTTTGTTTAAAAACCACATATTAATGGGTACATGAAAAACAAACTCCAAAGAAATGCACTAAAGGAGGTGTCAGTCCTTTCCTGAAATGCGACAGAGAGATTCAAAGCCAGCAGTCCTGCCACTGGCCTTGTAGAAGGAACCTGCCATGTGTTTGGCTGCCCTGAGGGGCTCAGAATGACCCAGTCTGACAGCCAGCAGGGAGGCAGGACCACAGCCCCATAACCTCAAGACTCAGAATTCAGTCCAAATCCAATGAGCTAAGGTTAGGCTCCTTGAGCCTCCGATAAGATCACAGTCCCAGACGACACCAGGATTTTAGCCTGGCGAGAGGCCCCAAGAGACTCTTGACCCACAGAATGAGACTGTGTATTTGTATTGTTTCAAGCCACTAAATTTGCGGCAATTCATTATGCAGCAACAGAAAACTGATACAACCATAAATCATAAACCAGGAAAATATTTGCTTCCTAAAGAAGAAAGGGATAATAGCAGGGTTGATAATCAAATCATGTAACAACTGGTTCAATCTAAGTGCACAAATGAAAATGGACACTGGCCACAGACCACTTAGACTGCGTCATACAAGCTAAATATCAGCACTGAGTTTCAGATAAACACTCCCTACAGAATATGAAGAATAAAAACAACTCCCATAGAACAGGACAAGGACACGAAATTCAAACGACTGACGAACATACAAAAAGTTAAACATCATGACTAAATTACCAACTAAGACAATTAAGTGCCAACTGTACCTACAAAACCACACAGACTAAAAACAGTAACTCCACCCCGTTACAGCTGGTCATGAGAAACAGGCATTTTCTTTCATTTTATCTGTCAGAATTTTTAATCTTATTTGTCTATCTTCTCGCTCTAAATTCTAAGCTATAAGAAATCATGGACTAATGCCACTTATTAGGAGCTCACAAAATATTTTAAGTAAGTAAGTGAGGTTAATTGAAAGTTCTGTTATAATAGCAAACTGAGGTTGACTACAAATAATGTAATACTATGCACTTAATGTTACAAACTGATTTGCAAAAAAATTCATGAGATACTGTTGAATAAAAGCAGCAAACTGCAAAATATCATAACATCTTCTAACTCACAAAAGGGAAATGTGTAGATAGATAGGTAGATAGATAGATAATTCTTCACACAGAGGAATATGCATAAAGAAATGGATGGTTATATAGTCATCAAACTGTTTATGGTGGTTAACCTTCAGAGAGTAGGGCTTTTAATTTGTTTTGAACAATTCTCAGAATTATCTTCATAGGCGCACATATTACTTTTATGAATAACAAAATTAAAGTTCAATTCTTTAAGAAAAACTTGTAATTTATGTATTTACTTCCCTAATGTCAGATGTTCAGCTCATCTTATTTATTCTTATACTAGGTGATCTTAACCAAGAATCCATGAATACTTACAGACTGAATGTTGGAGTTTGGGGGAGCCTGTAATCCCTTTGGAATTATTTTCAAAATATTTCTTAGGATATGGTTTATATTTTCATTCGATTCTCAAAAGCATCTATAGTGCAGTATGATTGTCACTGCTATAAATCCAAGGTCTACTCCTGTTGGTAATTCACTTGCCCTTAAAAGAAACCATGGCAACAGACTCCTTGACTTTGACCTACTAACTTCTGAAGGGATGGCAATTAAACTTAATGCCCATTTGTATGATTAAGAACCCAAAGCTTAAATATAGTACTTCTATGCTAGAATTATCAAACCTTCAGGTGGTATAAAAATAGATCAATGTCAAGGTTGGTTTTCACATACACCGAGCACTCACCATTTTCTTCATGACCATAATCAAAGCCTGCCACACTACATCTTCGAAAAACCATCTTATTTTCAGTGAGGGTTCCCGTCTTATCAGAAAAGAGGTACTGAATCTGTCCAAGATCCTCGGTGATATTCAAGGCTCGGCACTGAACAGTAGAATCCATTTTCTCATTGTAGAAATCCACATCACTTTGAATAAAATATATTTGTCCAAGCTTCACAATTTCAATGGAAACATAGAGAGAAATGGGAATCAAGACCTGAAAGGAACCAATTTAAAACATGTTAAAGGTAGAAAAGAAAGACTGAGAAATAGAACATAGCTGGATAAGTAGCAAAGATCTTAAAATTCTATGATAAGCTCGACAGAAATTACCTGTAGCAAAATGATCATGGTCCAAAACATATAGAATCCTGCCAACACTGGTGATATGACATGTCCATCAGGCTCAGGGATATGAAAAAAGGGTACGTTTTCATATCTACTCAACCAGATTCCATGACCTTTCAAAACATACACAGATATCAAATGGATGCTACATACATATTATGTAACTATAGAACTTTATTTCTAAAAAAAGAGAGATGAGAGAATTAATTTTGGTTGAATAATTATTTGTTTTGGGGAACAAATTCAAATTCAAAATTCTATACATTCTCTTGTCTGTCTCTCCCTATCTAAATCGCTTTCCAGGTCCCTTCAGCACTGCAGCATGTAGAGCTGAGTATCATCAATAACTGTGCTTTTCAGGCCGAACAATGAGATTAGGATTTGAGGCGGGGGGGGGGGGAATCAGTGGCAAATAAAGCCTTCTTATATAAGTCAGGCATTCACAAATTTTTGAAAGTAAAATACTTTTAAATGAATATCTTGCTGAAAAGATGTCTAGGTAAATAATGAAACTTTACCTACCCAGTGCTCCAGTTAAACACATAACAACCAAAAGCAGAACACACCAGAGGACATCTGTATTTGCTCTTCTTTCTAGTTTGCTGCGCTTGTACCTGGGACCACTGTTGTTCAGCATCGCTTTGGTTTCATGGCCTGTGTAAGTAATACAGTGGGTCAGAGAATGTGCAAATGAAAGCCAGGTAGCTAATAATCATATTTTAAAACCTCTCTGGCAGATAATTGCATAATATGTAGTTATAGAACATATTTTGTTGGTTTAGCCCTTGCTTTTGTAATCCATTTAGAAAAACAGAGACCAACGATTAAGTTTATCAGGACAGAATTTCCTTTCTGCTTCTGAAGACTGCATTTGGAGCGAATGGAAAATATCGACTTGCAGAAAAGCACAGAGGAGAGAGCGGTGAAAACCAACCTGCATAAACCACGAGGCCCACAACAGCCTCTGTGTTCCTAATGGTGCATCCTCGAAGCAATAGGTTTTCTTTACTGAGACCCACACGTTCTTTGTTGGAATGTTCTCTGTAAGAAAGACATCACAGAGGTTCATTTTTAAATAGCAAAAGAGGGGAAACAAAAATAAAAAATCATGGTTTTGCATTTTCTTGATTAGAGTATTAAGCTAGGCTGTTTGCAGGAAAGTTTTCAAATCTCTGGCCCATTTGCTTTTGTTATTTCAGAGTCGACCTGCTTTGTCTGGGAAGAAGATGTAACAAATTTCTAAATACCATTGTTTTCTAGTATTCATTTTTTTGGTCAACTTTTAGTTTTATAGAAGCTAAAAAATGTTCCAAATAAGGAACCTGCTTCTCAAGTATGAACTGCACTTGTATTTCAGGTAATTAATAGTTGATGAGGGAGAAGTTATTGATAGAATTGGAAAAAAATCACCACTTTCAACCCGGGTAAAAACAAGAATCATTCTAGGCAATGACAGTTGGCGATTGCTAAAATCATTAAGTAAAAGGCTGATGGGGAACTTAATAAAAGGATAAGGCTGACAGTGCCAATCTTAACAGAACTACCAATAGGCCAAGGGGGACACCACAGGCCTCCACATATTATGGGATAGGAAGTGTGTATCTCCATGAGAACCTAATCAAGCCTCAATGAGGGCAAGCCAACCTGGGTTCTATGGCGTCTGAGGATCTAGGAAGCTTTTGAAATTGTGTGCAATATCTCCTGCATGTGTGTGTATGTGCATAATATGTCTGTCATTTTCTAGGGAGAGAAACTATTTCTTTTTTAAGACCCTGACAGCAACCCTGGGCAGTTCACAGGATATAAGAGGGCCAGAGGAACATGTCAACCACCACTGCAAGGGTTCACTCAATTAAATCTAAAATGTGGTAAACTCTAGAGGCAAAATGACCTGATTTATTCAACAAATGAAAGGCAGGGGGGCAAAAGAAGGGGTAGGGGGACTCAACACAGGGAGGACGCAGTCAGCTCAATTTGATATGTGGTAAATTCTGCAAGCTACATGACCCAATTTCTCGAGAAAGGAAATTTAGAGACATATCAACCAAATACAATGTGTAGACCTTGGTTTGATACTGATTAGAATAAGTTAATTGTTAAAACATTTATTTTGAGATAATTGCAGAAATTTGAACAAAGACTAGGAGTTAGAGCACGGGTCCCCAACCTCCGGGCCACTGATAGGTACCAGTCGGGGCCTGTTAGGAGCCGGGCCTCACAGCAGGAGGTGAGCTTGAACGTAATACACTTGAATCATCCTGAAACCACCCCCCTACCCAGGGTCCGTGAAACAACTGTCTTCCACGAAACCCTTCCCTGCTACCAAAAAAGTTGGGGACTGCTGTATTAGATGATATTAAGAAATTGTTCTTAATTTAGTTAGATGTGATAATGATGTTATCACTATGTTTGTTTTTTTTAAAGTCCTTTTCTGCTATATATTCATAGCAAAGTATTTGCAGGGAAATGATATGATGTAGGAGTGGGGACGGAAGTGGGAGAATAACTGAAACAAAGTGGGCAAAATTTTGAAATAGTTAAAACTGAGTGAGGGCCTGTGAGTGTTCATTATACTTCACTTTCTAATTTTGCATGTTTGAAATTTTTTTGTATTAAACAGTTTAAAAATTATCAAAGTAATTACTTGATTAAAACACCATGGTGGCAAAAATACAGAGCAGAATCTTTAGACAACTTTGAAAAATAAGCGGAGACGAATGTATTTCACATAGTTTGAAAATGCCCTCTTAATTTCAGTACTAAAATTCGATTGTTTTCTAAGTGATATACTTCAGTCTATAAGTTGTTTTTTTTCTTACATACAGAAAAATTGTCATTGTTTCTGCCATCCTTGCTATCTGGACTTACAGGGGAAAAAAATAAAAACAACTTAAAAAAGGTTTCACCCCACAAAGGAGGAGAAACATAGGTATTATTCCACTCCTACAATTTGTAAAGCACTTTTTTCTATGAAGTCTATTCCTTCATATATGTAGGTATATGTACAAACAATGAACCACAGAGTCATAGTCAGCACTAAAAGTGCCCTTGTATTTAATCTAATTCAACATCTTGGTTTTACAGATGAGGAAATTAAGCTCCAACATTCACGTACCCAGGCAAGCACCACCCAATCCTCATCAATATAGCACATGTTATCCACAGAACCTTTATAGGGACAGATTTAACATGCAAAAGCATCATTTCCAACTTGGTGGCATCTGCCCGAATGCTAAACATGTCCTGCACCTGATGGCTGATGGGTAAGTGATATTTGTCACTTATGGCATGGAACCTTTGGATTCTATGTGAAGCAAAGACTAAACACATAGAGGTCTCATCCATTCAAGAACCTATGTAAAAATCTATTATGTCCCAGCACTCCCACCAGATGCTGGAAACAGAAAAACAAACAAACAGAGTCTTGGCTCCTGTGATCTAAGAGGAGGTAACTAATATAAAATACATAAGTGTAATAAATATTATAGCTATTATGACAGAAATATGCTAGCATACAATGAGAGCACAACTAGGGAGGAAGAATAAGAACATCAAAGAAGGTATCATATAGAGAGTGAGCTTGAGTATCTCAACTTTTGTTAATTTTAGAAAACAAAAGGCCACAAAGTAAGAAAAGCACAAGGAGCTAGTTCAATGGCTAAAAATAAATCCACAGAAAAATCACTGCTTCTCTCATTAAACACTTCTCTGAAAGCTGGTAAGCAAGCTCTCAGTACAGGTGCAAACAGAGCAGTAAGGAGGGAAGAATCTGAGGGAGAGGAAACGGAGTGGAGACTATCTTTCAGTTGCAGATTCCAGGAGGAAGACCACTTCACTGGTCAGACCACAGTAATCAGAAAAGAAAGCAGCACATGTTGAAACAGGTATCAAAAGAGCTTATCACGAATGGAGGAACCAAAGGGCAAGCAAACACGGCGTCCAGGAATCCAGGGGCAAGAGATAATGTGCAGAGCTGGGGGCATACCAGGCCTTGGGAGTAGTTAAGGGATCTGGGATAAGCGCATAAAGCACTTAAGTGGCATAAGCCAGGCATGAAATTAGGTAAGACCCCAAATTCTAGCTGCTCATGCCAAAGGGATGTGGATTATCACAAGAAGGCTCTAGAATGGACACTGTCATGATTTTTCATACTTCCTCTTAGACATGTTTTAAATCGTTGACTAACTTTTACCATCCATAACTGTCCATGTGCTACTCTAATTCTGTAAAAGGACACTGTCTTATCATGTCACTTAAGCTGTTTGTTCTGTCCAAACACCTCCTTCTAAACAACTAACGTGTCATGGGCTTAATGTGGAGCTTGTGCAAGACATTTTTACAGTACTGAAATTCTAGGATTAGTTTAAGAACAAGATTTTGTTGTTATTTTTAAAAGACACAGGTAAATATTTACCAAATTATTAAGATGTCTAAACATATGGCCACAAATGATCTATCTTGGATATAAGCACACAAAAGTCTTATCAAATTAAATATAGTTGCAACACACAATTCCACTCACACCCAGAAAGGTAAGTGATGAATCACTCACAGGAAGCCTCGAAATCTGTTGAGGTCATTGTTTGGACTTTCACATTCTATCCTACTGGAGAATTTCTCAGGATCAACTTCAGAGTCCTAAAATACATATATTGACATATTTTTTTAAAGTAATAAAACAAGAGGAATTCAAGGTTAAACCCTTAAGTTTTAAGTGTTTATCCTTTCACCCGTTCTTAAGGTAAAACTAAACTATTCTTGCCAAAGTTTATGTCACAAATTGCCCAAGTGAAGGAAAGTATAGGCATAATTATGAATGAATAAATTGGATCAGACTGGTCCTTCAGCAAAGATCAGAAAGTGATGAGAATGTCTGAGTCATATACTGGAATCCACGAAGGACTCTGCAGAAGGGAGCTTCTACTCATACAGTAAACACTCTTATCTAGAAAGTTCTGAAAAGCTAAAAATACTTTGCTGTTGTCCTTCGACCATGGAGGTAGTTTCTGAGAGTAAATGTGTATGTGAACACTTTGAGCACATATATATTTGATCTCAGCAAATTTTATTTAAAAGTTAAAAAATAAACTGGACATCAATATCTCACAAAATATGCTAATAGATCAAACAATAATTTTAGAATGTTTTATACCCATGAGCAAATAAGCAATGTGTCTTCACAGAACATAGGTATGGACTCACTATGAAGAAGTCATGCCAACCCTATCTCATTTCCTTTTTTATTTTTATAAGGCTTTTTGGCTAACAAAAAAATGCTACTGATATAGCTTATGAAATATTAATAGATATTTCATAGCAAACATATGGAAAGTGTGACTAATCACATATTTTGATTTGCTAATAATATTTTGAGTTCTTTTGATGTACCAGAATCTATATTATGAATTTAAATACATTAACTAATTTCTCCTTCCCAGCCCCATGTGGTACTATAATTAGGTCTAATTACAGATGAAGAAAGAGACACACAAAGAGGATCAGTAATTTGTTAAAGGTCTCAAAATAAGGCGGCATTTAGGGCCGGACTACACGAGGCCATGGAATGCCACAGCACTCACCCTTTGCCGAATCCAAAGTGTGCTGGTTCGTTCAGTGGTATCACCCTCGAAGCGGGTATTTAGCAGTATGCGATTTTTACAAATGCCTTAGGTACAGGAATGCTTACAAAAGTGACAACGACAATAAGTTCAGAGGCATATCAATCACAGAGGACCAAAATACATAGGTTAAAAGATGGGCCCAGTGTGACATCAGGTGATGAAATTTACTGAAGATAAGAGTTTTCTTTGGCTAAAACATTTGCTGGCTTACAAGTACAAGATGAAGAAAATCTGACCTAATAGTAGTTCATTTAAAAGAAGACCATTAAAATTAAAAATACTTCATCTTAAGTGCTTCCAGAGAAAAGGAAAGAAAACTGATATTCAGCCATTATGTATGATGCTTTTATATATATTACTTCAGTTAAGTCTCACAGCAATGGTATGAGGAAGACATCATTTCCATTTTAAGATAAAGCACTGAAGCATAAAGTGTGTCAGTGACTTGCTCAAAGTCACACGGTAATTAAATGACGAGCTGTAATTCACCGAAACTCATGTTACTTAATATAACTTCAAAGTTCTTGTTTCCCTCACCATAGTACTGTGAAATGTTTAGAAGCTCTGTGGCCTGAGAAGCTACAAAAGTCTTAAAAGGCCTTGCTATATAAGTAATTACAGGTTTTTAGGAACAATGATTTATTTATGTCTCCAGCTTCAATAACATAAAGTCTAAGCTTAAGAAAGATAGATTAGAAGATGATATTTCTATTACAAAAAAATTTTTCAAATTGCAAAATAATTCTTTTCTTTTTACTTAAATTTATTGGGGTGACACTGGTTAATAAAATCATCGAGATTTCAAGTGTACAATTCTATGATACATCATCCGTATATCGCGTTGTGTACCCACCACCCAAAGTCAAAATCATTCTATTAGGTTCCTTTAATTTAGTTCCAAAAATATATATGATGGCCGGACTGAAATGTCTGAACTCCAAAGTCACTGATCTTATTACCTACAAAATATAGCATACTTCCATTGATATTGAGAGCTGAATTAGGCTTTTTGGTGTCTATTTTTTAATGGTAAAATAAATGTTAAAATCTCTTTATCTACACATGTAAAAATAAGCTTAGTCATTTTCTAAAAGCAAAATGTTAACGTCACCAACTGAAAACATGTTTTTACCTGCTCTGCGTATCCTCGAACCACCTGCCTCTGTTTTAAATTGCTCTCTCCGTCAAGGCCAGAAGTCTCAATATGACAGATTCCATCTGGGTCCGTGGAAAAGAGTAAGACCATATCTGCAGGAATGACCTCGTTACAGGAAAGGCGAATAAAGTCCCCAACAGTAACATCTTTCCAGCATTGATCAAGGTATTTTTTTTCTTTCCTAAAATTGAAAAAAAAAAAAGAAAAAGATTTAAAGAGAATATCAAACCAAAAACATATACAGTAGTGTTTAAGTTTCACTACATAATTTAAAGCATGTTTAAAGTATTAGGGTGAATTTTAATCCACTAAGTACTAAAAGCAAAGCCAAAGAATTGTAAGCCTAAATTCCACAACTTGCTTTACCTGAAAATTTAGTTACTATAGCTGCTAAAACATATTTTTCAGCTTTTTCCCATGAAATTTTGAACCATTATGCTGTTTGAGTATAAATCTTAAGTAAAATAAAAATTACTATTTGATGGGCTTATTCATATATGTAGCAAGTCCTGCATCTACCCTGGGGTCAGGGAGGGGTCAAGGTCTAGAAGCGTTCAAGGCATGACATCTGCTCTCAGAGAGCTTCCCATGTGGCCGACAGGATGGATAATTAAGAAACACACAGAAGAAATGAAATAAATACCTAGATGCAACATTTAAAAAACCATTATACAGCCTTGACCAGTGTGGCTCAGTTGGTTGGGTGTCATCCCGCAAGGTGAAAGGTTGCTGGTTAGATCCTGGTTTGGGGCACATGCCTGGGTTGCGGGTTCGGTCCCCAGTCAGGGTGCCTATGAGGGGCAACCAATTGATGTTTCTCTCTCACATCAATTTTCTCTCCCTCTCTTTTTCCCTCCCTTCTGCTTTCTCTAAAAATAAGTAAATAAAATCTTTAAAAACTTCATTATACAACCATATTAACAGCTCTACTTATCATTTAATAAAAATAATGGTTAAAATAGTCTTGATACTGTTGTAATTGATTCCTAAAAAAGAAAATGGCAAATTTTATCTCTTCAAATGTAGTTTATTCATTCTATATATTAAAAATATTTTTAAAGGAAAGATGTGTCATTTGAGCTTTCCTTGCCTTAAATACTCTGCTTTATGTTAATGTTTTTGCCAAGCTTCTCATGCCTTTTCATGCCAGCAACATGAATTATGCACCACAAAGCACTTTCCTCAGAGTAGAATAAGGACATTCGTATTATAGAACATCGTAACAGCTAGATAAGCAGCAAAGCTAGGAAAGTCTGTCTCATTCCCCCACTGCCTCCAAATACCTATAAAGAACTGGTATTTACCACAAAGATGCACTTATTTTAAAGGTAAACATTTATTTTCTATTACAATTATGGGGATAAATATTTAAATTCATTGTCAAAGAAGCCCAGGAAAACATTATATTCTAAATTATATAACCTATATATTTTAAAAACTAACACATCATATTAAATAGAAATGCCACCTTGGGCCAGTACTTGTATAACTTCTGCTGTACAGAATTATATCAGATATTTCAGGAAATTTAGCTTAAGGGACTAAGAAGTACATTTTTAGAACACATCCTCCCAAAATGCCTAATTCAGCAGGCTGAATCCAACTGAAAGAAATCCTTGACTAGCTAGGGTTTATGAGTTCACAGAGAAAGGTAGATCAATGGACTATTTTGTCTATCTAACTTTTCCCTAATGTTTGTGCACATCAGTTCACTCTTTCATGAAGGGAGTAACGGGGAGACCATCAAAAATGTAAGCAGAGGCCATATTTTGAAGGTTCAGTCCTACATGCCGTACCTTGGAGTAGGAATTTCATTCCAAAGAAAACGGGGAGTAACTAAAGGTTCACAAGAAGAAGAAGAGTGTGAGCTTATTTCTATTTGGTAACTTCTGCATCAGAGTCATGGATGGATTGTTGGGTTTCAGGTTAGACAGGAACAGGAATGGCCATGAAACCAATGGAAAGTTATTAAAATAATTCAGGGTGAGGGATGAAGCTGGTCAGAATAAAGGCAGGAGCAACAGGAATGAATAGCGGGAAATTAAATCAAGATATATTTGGGTACCAGAGACAACCAAGTTTTTTGACTTACTACATATCAAGGAGATACCAACAATGACATTAAGATTTCTAACCTGTAAGGCGGAATGGTGAATGGCCCTTTTACTATGTCTCAGACTTTAGTAACAACTGGTTGCATCACAGGGGCAATAATAAATTCAGTTTGGAAAGTTTGTATTCAAAGTGGGATATGTAATTAAAGCTGTGCAGCAACTGGAAGATTCTGATCTGACCTAGGTGCACAGAGGGCAGCTGACCCCAGGGTAATGATATGAGATTCCTTAAGGAAAAAGACTTTGAAGTGAGAGAGAAGTGAAAGAAGACCCATGAGAAAGAGATGTCAGAGACATCCAGGGACAAGAAAATTTCAAAAGGGAGCAATCATGGCGGGGGGGGGAGCCAAAAAGGAGTCATGCCTATGGTATTTGGTTATTGGAATATCTTCTGATCATGGAGAAAGACAACAAGCATGAAATTATTGATGGGGAGTGTAAAGAAGGGAGACCCCCAGTGGATCCAAAAATGACTGAGGAAACAATATTTTCATGCAGTGTAGCTATGAAAAGAATAAAGGGTGAAAGTAGTAACTGCAAGGAAGGGTAAGTCAAAGGACAGAGCATGAGAGAATTGTGCGTGCCCATGGGACGCAGGGAAGGGGCCTACCGGACAGGCATGTAGAAGACAGAGGACAGGATGGGGAGTCCTGGTTGAGGCTGCAAACAAACAACAGGGAATGGGGTTAAGCATACAGATGAGAGGATTAAAATTACAATAAAGGGAGTTACCTCTTCATCTAAGATCAGAAGAAAGGAAGTGAAGATGCGGATGATGTAAGGAGGGATTTGAGTTACATAGTCCATGCTTAATGGCCTCTGCTCCTATAAAGAAAGCTATAAGGACATTAGCTGAGAATTTGTGAAGGTAGGGAGAGAAGACAAACTTAAATATGAGGGTTAAAGATTTTATTTTTCTTTCAAACATAAGTAAAATTTCTCTGAAGGAAGAGTTTATTCTACACTGGAACAAAATTCAAATGGGGCCAATTTTAAAATTGAATTAACTTCATTTTTCCCCACCAACTGCATATACCAGGATTTTTAATAATCGCTAACTTTCCAATAGCTAGCTAGTTTATGTCAATATGCATCTGATCTTAGTTTATGCCAATAACCACATTAGTGCTAATAATACAAAAATGATTAAGATCTGGTCACCACCCTACAGATGTTACAGTCTAAATTTGAAAGAGACACAAACAGTAATTTCTTAAGAAAGAGGTATGCACAGGCTGCTAATGAAGCAACAGTTGGGACATTTATTTTAGCCCCGGAAGAGGTGAGTCTTGAAGGATGTTCAAGACTGAGTCAGGTGAAGAAAGGTAGGACAGCAGATCAGGGTACTAGGTTGAGAGCGGAGGCACAAGGCCATGGGCCATGAGACAGCATGATGTGTAAAAGCAACTACAAGCTACGTGACAATGCTGGCTGCCACATTTAACTAGCCTTGAAAATTTACCATCGCGGTAGACTCAAAATGAGCCTATGTTTCCATGCCTGCAGAGAACGAAAGCTAGTAAGAGGAATTTCTTCTCACACAGCCTGAATGTGCCACTAGAATTTCTTGCATCTACTTGGTTGTTTGTGCTTCTGTATTACTGTCACTGGTGAGGACACAGCTCTTACAATTCCACCTTCAGGGAACTTCTAGATCCACTGCTTCTTTAAGAGTTCACTGTCAAACAGCTCTGTTACATGACTACTGGGAAAAGTTGGGAAGAACATGCAGTTCTGTTAACAGCGATTCCACCGAGGTGGGAGTTGGAAGGAAGAAGAAAGGGGAGAATGAAGGAAGAAGAATGTGGACTTCTACTTCTTACTTTAACAAACTTAAGGTGACAAAGGGTGAGATTATGAATACAACTTTCTTTTTGATATTTTTAAGTATTTTTCCAATAGAATACTAAAAATAATTTATAAGCAAATAACGAATAATCACTGGACACAATAGCCACTAAGACGTATCGAAGGCTTTATATTCATCAATTCATTTAATTTTTGTATCAATGGTATATGGTTGCTACAATGAACACACTATGGTTCCGTTTCACAGATGAGAAAAAACAGGCTTTGACAGGTTCAGTAAATTGTTCAAGGTCACAGGGCTCCTGAGTGGTCCTGGGATTTGAAACAAGGCAGGTAGCTTCATAGTCCACCTCTTAAGAAGTACACTTATTCCCAGATATAGACGCTTACTGATGACCACCAAATTTAAAAAACAGTTTAATTATTCATTACAAAGTGAATTTCAAGATCACTGCTTTGGAAAACATCACACATTAGGTTAATTAACTTAGGAGACTGCTGATACATAGTCTCATTTCAAGAATCATGAAATTCTATGAATTTGTTAGATAATCCTAAAATGTTAATTTTAGCTAGCATTTTAAAACTCCTAACATCAACGAGGTGATTTTCAAAGATCAGAAAACAATGTAAGTTCCTGGAGGGCTGGCAGTATATCTGTTTTTTGTTTAAGCCTCTAACTCTCTCAGTGCCTACCCCACAGCAGGCACTCAAATTTGTTGAATGATTAATAGTTTTGTTTTCAACAAACTCTTATTATCCTTGAAATAAACTTTAAAACCTTACAAATAGCTGCCATTTTAAAGGCAATATTAAGAAAGTCAGGTTTTCTACAACAGTTCATTGTAACTTAATTGGGGTATAATAGGATTTAAGTGTTTAATTTCTATACTAGTGTTTGTTATTTCCCAATGATACTTTCCCAAAGAAAATTAAGCACGTCGTGAAAGACCACATATTACAAATAAGAACCAAATTATCTGCCAGAAATGCGTGTTTTCAAGAGCTGGAAAAATTAAATGGCCTTACACTTTCACCTTAATTTTGCTCAGTAATAATTTGTTTGCTAAAGTGATTTCTTTGTATTTCATAAGAATTTGTTAGCACATTTAAATCAACAAGGAATGGTCTTACAGCCTACCTTAATTTCTTTAAATCCTTATAATTTGTCTCAAGAACAATTTGGGGGGAAAGGTAAGCATTATTTCCTTTACAATATCAAACAAAAGCACATTACATAGAATATAGATGACAAAGACATAGTTACCTGATTCTGTTATGAAATGAAATCATAAATAGATACCTTGAAAAAGACCTTAAACAATTGAGTTGAATATTGCATCTCATCCTTAAGTTTATATGCAAATCATCTAAAATAGATCTGGACTATATCTCAAAAGACCTCTGAGGAAAAAATTACACCAGGTTCCCCATTAAGCAATTTTAATATTTATAAAATTGTAGTGTTCTAAGGATTTCTCCAATGCTGATGAAATAAACTGATAATGTGAGAAACATAAACTCTATCTAATAGTTATTACTAACCTACAGCGATCACTGTAATGGCTAACCTTTATTTAGCATTTCGAGATAGGCACTATGCCTACTTTTTTATTACTATTATATTCATAAAGAAGGGAATTGAGTTTACCTAGCTTATGTAATTTGCCCGAGGCTACACAGCTACTGAGTGAGAAAACCAAGATTAGAATTTTTTAGAGAAACCTAGAAAAGCAAACACACACACATTATAATCAACTCTAAACTGGCACTAAACATTCAGCAATTACTTATATATAATAATAATTTATACTTAAAATACATATAAGAAGTATGTTTTCAATTTGCCAAATTTGGTGTTAGCTGGATAATCTTAAAACTGAGCAAAATCCACATTTTGTCCAACGTATAATCACTGTAAAACACTACTTCTGCTTCCTACAGCTATTTTTTGAGGTTGAGGCTGTATTAACATTTTACCTCTTTATCCCTGGTATATGATAAGGCCTTAAATGTCATCAAATGATTCATAGCACTGTTTTAGTAAAATGGTCTATATTACTTTAAAATGAAAACCATGGGTTTTTACTATTACTTTCATTTTTCTATATAACCTGCAAATTTTCTGGTAAGATTGGGCATGAACATAAAATTAGACATGAGTATAGATTACACGACTATAAGAAAAAAAGAGGACTAAGTTTTCTTTATCTAAAGTATAGCTCAGATCATCTGACAAAGGAGAAAAAAAAGTTTTCTTTGTTTTCTTTTCTTCATAGAGCTTTAAAACAAATGTTGAGAAATCCACTGAAGAATTCAAAATCCAGTTTTCACCTTACATATCACTTTTTCAGTGCTTTCTCCAACCATTTCTTCTATATGTCACATAAAACTGAAGACAATTTAACTATCACAACAAGCCTCTGAATTATTTTTTTTCTAATACAAAACAAAAATTAATGTCATCTGGTTGAACTCCTGGACAATCAAAAGAGCCTTAAATTTGTTCAGAATATACTTCTCTTTATTATAAAAGTAGACTTGAACCTAGCTATCTTCGCCTGACTTGGTAACTAGAATAGGACAGAATACTTAGTCTGACAAATTTAGAAATACTAAATTTTATGCACTTGGACTCCATATGAGCACTAAAGTCAACCCAGGAAAAATAGCAAATGCTTTGGCATCTCAGAAGGCAGAGGGACAGCATCGGTCCAAGGGAACCTGTTAAGTCTTCTCAAAGGCAGAAATAGGTGCCTACCTTTGGCCTCAAAGTGTCTTTTAGATTTTCACCTTTTCTCCCTCAGGGATTTAAGTCAGACTTCTAACTTCAAAATCATCTCAAAAGGGACTGATGACTTTGAAGCTTTACTCTATAGCCTTTCCTTCCTTCCAGAGCATCTGTAGTATTCCTACTTGCCCAAAGGGCATCTCCACTTGGAGGCTTGTCTTGCTATCATTTTTAATTCCTTCTACCTGAGGTGAATTTAATGTTTGCTATTTCTGAGAGATTCTTTTATCATTGAAAGCTCAAAAATCACAAAAGTTCACCAAATTTGATTGGGTTCCTCTTCATAATATCTCTTGTATGAACCCCCTCCTGTACTTTGCATTTACTCCCAGTAATGCCCTGGACTGATTAGTAGAAACAGGCCAGCTTTATTAGCAGAGGCTAGTCCCATGACTTGAGGAGACTAATGTTTCTAAAGCACACTACTTCTCCATTCAAAAGATGGATTCTCCACCACTAGAGGAAAATATCTATGATGGCTAATTTTAGGTGTCAACTTCACTGGGCCATGAGGTGTCTAGCTAGCTGGTTAAACATTTCTGCGTGTATCTGCGGGAGTGTTTCTGGAAGAAATTAGCTTTTGAAGTGGTGAACTGGGTAAAGCAGATGGCCCTCCCTGGTGGAGGTGAGCATCGTCCAATCTTCTGAGGGCCTGAATAGAACAAAAAGGTAAAGGACGGCTGAATTTACTCTTTGTCTGACTGACTATTGATCTGGGACATGGAACTTCTGACCTCAGCGCCCCTGGTTCTCAGGCCTTCAGGCCTGGACTGCAATCTCCACCATCAGCTCTCCATCTCTCAGGCCTTCCAACAACACTGCCAGCCTTACTGGGACCAGCTTGCAGACAGTGTGACCCCTTGGCCTCCATAACCATGTGAGCCAGTTCCGTATAATAAATCTCATTCCTATTGGTTTTGTTTCTCTGGAGAACCCCAACTGACACAATGTTCAAGTAGTAGCCTGGTGGTGGAGTCCCTCCCCAGCAGGCCTTAAACTTCCTCTTCAACACTTTACTGCTCATTATTGCTCCTTTTTATTTTTATTTTTTTGGTTATCCCCCTCAGGCCAAGTTAATATATTCACTACCCCCAAAATACTCCATAAACCTTCCTACCTCTGAAGTGAAAAAAAGTGACACCATAAACTGCTTTGTAAAGCAATTAACATATATGATTTAGAAATCTGTTTACAAAAGTGTTCTAATGATGGCTCTTTTTTTTTGAAGTTTTGATTCATTTTTTAATTTACTTTTTTGGGGGGTATATATTATTGATTATGCTATTACAGTCGTTCCATTTTTTTCTCCCCTTTATCTCCTCCACCCTGCACCCCATCCCATCATCTCCCCCCCGCCCCCCTTAGTTCATGTCCATGGGTTGTACATACCAGTTCTTTGGCTTCTCAATTTCCTATACTGCTCTTAACCTCCCCCTGTAAGTTTTAAGAGTTATAAACCTCTCCCGTCTATTTTTGTTTTGTTTTGTTTTGTTTTGTTTTGTCATTTTCACACCACCATTTTCCCCAGGGAACTCCAGAGAATTAACATTATAAATTTTGTAATTAATTTTCATAAAAGCCATATAAGTAAGGACTTAAAAATATTCCTCTTCTTTGATCTAGTAGTTCCAGTTCTAATTATAATGGTAAAATAATCATGGATCTTCAAAACTTTTGTATCATACTCAATGCGGCATAATTCTCAAAATTATGCAATATGGAAAATATTTAAATAAATTAGAGTACTAGGAGAGACAATGCAACGGTTGAAACACTTTCTTGAAGGACAAAGACATGGGAAATGTTTATGGTATAATATTAGGCTTACAGAATAGGAAAACAATAATGTAGTATTATCTCACTTTGGTAAACAGACACACAATCTGCATAGGACTTAAAAAAGAAGCCACGGTGTTACATAAACAGTTGTTTTTGGACACTAGCATTGTAGGTATAATATAATTTGTAAATGTAGGCATATAATATATAGTAAAGTTCAAAACTCATGATAATGGCCTTTATCCGTGGATATGCGGGCTTTCTATTTCACAAGTATTGGAGATAGGAGTCTCCAACACAGCAAACAGGCTTCTGACAAGAACTCCTATTAGGAATGCCCTCTGACGTTGCTGCAGTGAGAGGGGTTTTATCGGCCTCTATCTTTGTGCCCCAACAGAACATTCCCCATTTTTCAGAATCCTTTTTCTCCACAGGTAGCTCTTGTCTTCTCTTTTTCATATTGCCTCTTGTTTTTCATATCCTTTCATATTTTTCATACCCCATCCTCTTCTAATTCCAAGCTGGAACATCTACGATTTAAAACTATCTGCTTGTTTTCCTTCTTCTGTACTGTTTGAAGTTTAATTCTTTCAGTTTCACTTGTAAGTTATAAAAGCGTTTGACTCCTGAATTGACAATGTCTCATACACTTTTGTTTTCCTGTGACACATGAATTAAATTCACTGTAGGCTTTGATAAATATTAGTTGAAAATACCACCACTACCACCACCACCACAAAAAGGGTCCCAGTCATACCTGAGCGGGGAAAAGTTATATTCTGCATGTTTCTAAATGATGCATGTGTATTCCCAAGGACAACTCCTGTTTCACTTACCTACTGTAAACTTTAGTTACCAAGTTGTTGATCTGTTTGTCAATTTTGTATTTTCGGTAATCCTCCAAGCCATCTTTAATTGCGATAATTGTAAGGACGACCACCAGAGGCAGCATCGTAATTTCCTTTTGGAAGGCTTCTACCAATGGCACCCAGTTCAGGACGACTAGAAACAGGAAATATAAATTGGCAGCTCTGCAAAACAAACACATGCAAGGAAGTATTTACAAATCACACAAACACCTAGAGCAAAAGAGGCAATGCCAGGAGTGTCCCAGTAGCCCAGGATGGCTATGAATGTGGCCCAAAACAAAATCATAAATTTACTTAAAACATGAGATATTTTTGTGATGACATGTCACAATGTATTTAATGTGTGGCTCAAGACAACTCTTCTTCCAGTGTGGCCCAGAGATGCCAAAAGTCTGGAGAGCCCTGCTAGTGTGTTTTCTGACAAGTTTCTATTAGTTGATTTTAGATGCTATGGAATAAAGAACTAGAATCTAATGAATGTGAGTGAAAAATTTATTATCCCTGTAGACATCTAGCTCAAGGCATACCTTAATATATAAGAGGCATTATTTATTAAATATATAATAGTAAATATTTACTATTGTATTTACAGTCTTGAGTGTGTAACACATAAAGCAAAATAGAAAATACTATTTTCTTTTTAAAAGTTAAAAATATTAGAAGAAATTCAGCATGAAAGCATTATAAATATAAATTTTTAAGTAATCCAACTTTCTACCCTTCAGGAGTTAATTTGTATGTCCAAACACTACATTCAAACAAGGTTCAAAATAAGTAGACAAGCCTGTGAGGTTTTTTTCCCCCTAAGACCAACCCATCTTTGTCTGCTATTCAAAACTACTTTTTCAGGAACTTCCTCCATTCCTCTATTTTCCATATGTAAACACTCCTCCACTGACCTCTCAGGTAAATTCAAGTGGCCCTTTTCCTAAGAAGAAACAAACGAAATCTCAATGCTGCATAGACCCTTGAATTTTTATCACATTTCTTCCCATTACTCTCTACACATTTCTCCTTCCTCACCTCCAACTCCTTTTACTCCGAAAAATTTCTTCCTTAACCCTTTCTGCTACTTTTTTGGCTTAAATGATTTCCATGTGGACTTTATCCAGATCTACAGCGCTGGCCCTGAACGCTTCAAGGTTCAGATTCTAATTCCATAAAGTACACGAGATCGCCAACTTCATAAAAGACAGAAACACCCATAGCATTATTTTATTTTATTTTTAATTTATTTATTTTTAGAGAGAGAGGATGAGAGAGAGAAAGAGGGGGAGAGAAACACCTACGTGAGAGTGAAACACTGACTGGTAGCCTTCCGAATGCACCCTGACAGGAATCCACAACCTATGCATGTGCCCTGATGGGAATCGAACCAGCAACGTTTTGCTTTGTGGAATGACGCCCAACCAATTGAGCCACACTGGTCAGGGCCACCCATAGCATTTAAAGTCATTAATCGAGCAAATTAACATGTATACTTTAAACACATCCACTATTCAACAAGTGCATATGGAACACATATAGAGTGACAGGTGAGAATAAATACTGAATGCTGAGAATCTCTGTACTCACATTAGCATCTTAAACTCAACATTTACAAAAACAAAATAGTCTTCTCACCAAGCTTCTTTTTCACTTGTCTTTAATTTTTCTGTTAATCCTTTTGGTCATCTTAGCTCAACATGGTCACTTCATCTTTTTACTTAATTCCCCCTATCTAATCTATAGTCTCTGTAACAGATTATCTTTCTTTTCATTCCCACATTGACCTAAATTCAGGTCTCCATTACAACTCACCAGGATACATACAGTATTTTCCTAAACGCTCTCTCTCCCTCAATCTGTCTCACACTGTGTCAGTCAGAAAGGATTACTCTGAAGGCCTCAAGAAAATCCTTTCATTCTCTTTCGTCCATCTGAAATGTGCTTCGCTGTCACCTCTACCCTGAGTATCTCACCCACTCTCCATAATTGGGTTCAAATGATCCCCCTTCTCCTGCTACAGCTGTCAGTAATATTTTTCTTTCAGAGGCTTCCATCCTACTTAGCCACCCCTTATAATACTCATCACACCCACTATGTCTTTCCATTGTTTGTACACCCATCTCATTTCCTTTCCTAAACAGCGAAGTCCACAGAAAAGAAGCACCATTTAGACTTGCATTTCCTTCAGTGCCTGAATTCACAGGAGAGATTCAATAAATATATATTAAACTGAATTTTATTGCGGTTTATGTAAGAACATCTTTTTTTTTTTTAAAGATTTTATTTATTTATTTTTAGAGAGGGGAAGGGAGGGAGAAAGACAGGGAGAGAAACATCAATGTGTAGCTGCCTCTCACACATCCCCCTATGGGGGACCTGGCCCACAACACAGGCATGTGCCCTGACTGGGAATCGAACCAGTGACCCTTTGGTTCGCAGGCCGGCGCTCAATCCACTGAGACACACCAGCCAGGGCTCATATAAGAACATCTTATATTTGCATTTGTTTCACAGGGTTATCATGTTATCAAGTTATCAAGGAAGAAAATATTAAAATTTGGCATGGTCTAACAGAAAGAGCACACGAGCAAGGGTGACTAAATCCAAGGCTACAGCTGTTGCTCTGCTACTCATCCCTGGCATGACCCTGGCTTCACCACAATGTCAAACCTAGTTTCCTAATCCATATATTAGGATAACAATATCTTCTCTGGTCCAGAGCAGGCATCTTACCAGCTGTAAAGTGCTATGCGAATGGGAGCTGTCATCATTCCACAATAGCCCCTACCAGAACTGTCAAAGATCACGTCGCAGTTCTTAGCCTTAGGTGACAAACAGTGTTATGAAACTGAAAAATCATATATCATCCAGAATGACCAAAAAATCTAAGACATTTTTCAGAAACTACAAGTACCTGTGAAACTGTTCAAATAAATTTCTTGGCACAAAATTCAGAAGTGTGTACTTTGTCGTTCGTATTCGGTTATTCACGTAGGTTGCAGAGAACTTTTCATAGTCGTCCTTGAAGGGCTGGAGGTGGGGAACAACAACCCGGTGCTTTCCTGCCAGTCTGGGGGTCTGAGAGGCCTTGCCCCTGCAGGCGAGGAGCGAGGAATAGCTGTATGGCCTCTCGTCATCGTCGTCCCGGTTCGTACCGCCCATCAGCCGCTGCCAGTGATATCTGGCCCATTGAAGAGGCTCGGTCATGTCCAAAATGCAGGGAGAACCAGGCTGTGTAGGTGATCTGGCAAAACAAACAGAAGCCCACTAAAACACTCCTCATAAGATTCTGGAAAGTCTTACAGAATAGTAAGGATAGTACATTTAAAATATTTTTTCTGTACCAAATAAATATATGGCCCAATGGTAATGGTTCAAGGTATAAACGGGAAGGTAAAACTAGTATTTGGAACTCCACATTAATCAAAAATCTTTATTAAATAAAGAATACTCTTTCTGCCTCATGGGCTGGTCTTCTGATCATCTAAGCAACAAGAGACAGCATTGAAAATGCCGGGCCACAACTTGAAGGATATAATTTGGGCCAAATGTACACAAATCTCTTCAATTATCTGATCCGCAGTTTCTCTCCTTTGAAATGGAATGCCACACATGTCAGAAACTGTTGTGAGGATTAAATGAACACCATGTAAGGCATCCAGCACAAAGCCTGACACACACTAAGAAGTCATTAAAACGCTTTCCATGAAGATTACAAAAATGGTCACAGATTCTCTTTCCCTGCATGCACATCTCTTCACCCATTAAGCTGCAGTGTCTCTCCATCCACTGAATCTGGACGTGACCCGAGCAGAGGCCTGGAATGTGCTTGCTCACGGATGCCCACTGCTCTTGAGGGCCCTGTGGCCACCACCCTGAGCACGCAGGGCCCACTTACCGCCTCTGTGCCAGTCAGTGCGTGGGTGAGGCCACTGACTGCCAGCTGACCACTAACTAATGCGTGAGTGTGCCCAGGTGACACAATCCAGGACAGAGATGAACTGTCTCAACAGAGCTCAGCCCAAACTGCCAATCCATCAAACTGTGAGTTAAGAGAAGTGACATCGCCAAGTTTTGGGGTTATTTGTTAAAAAACAAAGTCTAACTCATACAATCTCTTCCTCACTTCCAAGTTTGTATTTGCCAAGACATTCAGCCCTGCCTGGAATGTAAGCTCATTAATTAGAGAGGGAAAAAGCGAACATTTATTAAAAGTACACTATATTACAGTTGTCCCAATTTTTCCCTCTTTGCCTTCCTCTGCCCATCCCACCCCACCGGAAGTCAATTTTAACAATAAAAAAAATCTTAAAGTAAAATACAATAAAATTGATAATCAAAAACAAGAAAATTATAAAACTTACTTTTCTTTCACTTTTTTAATGTTTTTTTTGTTATTAAGCCCACAATTATTATTTCACTGAATGTAATACCATATATATGCAAGCCAATCATTAATACCAGAGTAATTCACTGATACCATAAAAACAAAACAAAACAAAAAAGGGTGCACTGTATGCCAAGCCCTTTGCAAAGCACTTTACATGCATTATCTTACTTAACAGTCACATCACTGAGAACACAGCTATTATTTCTATTTTACAAAAGAGGAAGTAGGCTTAGAGAAATGAAGTAACCCGCTGAAATTCCTGTGGTAAGTAAGTAGGTAAGACTGATTCAAACCAAATCTTTCTAACTCAACAGTTTCTGCTTTTAACTGCTCATGTGCCTCACTTACTTTTACACCCAGGGTGGCTGGCACTCACTGGGTGCCCAATGAAAGTTCATCCGGTAGCTAACGAGCACGTCAGCAAATTAGTAAATGGGTGTGGGGTAGTGTCTGGAGGCCTTGGTTTCTATCTTTGCGTTATCAATGACATTGCAAGTACTTACCATCTTAGATTGGAACTTCAGGAGATTTTTGTTCAGTATACCTGTGGGTGTGTCCTGATAACCTGAACTTTTAACAAAATTCCCCAGGTGAAACTTGACTCAGGGGGCCTATGACCTCATCTGGAGAAAATCTAAGTGGCCTGTTGGAAACAAAGCAGGCTAGAAATATAGAGACGATTAGGACCTAGATTCCCTTTTCTGGGGGCCCAGGGTCTATCTCAGCGAGGGGAAAGGCATGTAAACATATAAATGCAGCCCCAGGCGCAAAATTGTATTCAAGGTACTGTGGTAATTTGGGCAAACTATTTGAGCGTGCTTCCTTCCTAAGCTTCATTCTAAGTTTATAACGTGTCCACTGATTCTTTTCTCTAAAGTGCTATACTAATCAGAAATTAACAGTTTCCCCCTAAGGATATGAAAACTGTATCCCGCTTCCATGGATCTGAAATCATAAAATCATTGCATAGGTCTTTAAGCAATCCAGGAGTTGTTAGACAGCATCACTTTATCACTGCATTTTCAGAAAGTAAGCTGAGTAACAAATAATCTTCTCAAAATCCACCCGATCTTTACAATTTGTATGATCTAAAGCAGTGGTCCCCAACCTTTTTGGCACCGGGGACTGCTTTCGTGAAGACTATTGTTTCACGGACCCTGGGAGGGGGGATGGCTTTGGGATGATTCAAGTGCATCACACATTCAAGCTCACCTCCCGCTGTGCAGCCCAGTTCCTAACAGGCCCTAGCTGCTGTGGTCTGCGGGCCCGGAGGTTGGAGGCCCCAGATCTAAAGAAAGTTACTTTTAATGGGAAAAATCTAATAGTTTCCAAATGTGTGCATTTGGATATTGACCCACTATACTTTATACAGCCTCTATTATTAGAGAAGAGAAAATACCCATAAAGTCAGTCTTACCAGTTTTATATTAGTCATGAAAACAAGAAAAAAAGAGTTCTATCCCTATCAAATTCTCCTTTGAAGTTTGCTCTCTAAAATATTTGCTCAGAGAGGGCTAAATCAATAAACACTGGCCAAATTAATTCTCAGTATTTTATTAACATAACTTTAAAAAATGTCTTCCCTTGCAGTGAGCTAAAAGCCTGGTTTTTCACTTCAGTATAAAAAAATAGCCTCTTATCCTAGATTAGTGAACATTTGGTGGCGCTCAAAATATCCATGCAGACATTGGTCCACACCAAAAGGTCCTTGAAATCTGGTCTTATCAAAAACATCTCTAGCTCTGGCCTGTGTGGCTCAGTTGGTTGGGCGTCTTCCTGCAAACTAAGTATCTTGGGTCCAATTCCCACTCCGGGCATATGCCTAGGTTGTGGGTTTGGTCCCCTGTCAAGGAGTGTACGAAAGGCAACCAATCCATATTTCTCTCTCGCATCAATGTTTCTCTCCCTCTCTCTCTCCCTTCTGCTCTTTCTTAACCTTCTCTTTCTTCCTCTCTCTCAAAAAACAATAAAAAAAAAAAAGTTCTCAGGTGAGGATAAAAAAAATAAAATCTCTAAGCATACCTGGTCTAGGCCAAACAGTTCTTAATATTTAGTCCTGACCAAAATGTCCACACTTAGAAAACACCCCTGGCTTCCAACAGCTCATAATATTTATTTCTACTTTTGGTTTATAGGATGAACACATCGAGTCTCTGTCCTACTCTCCAAGCCTGGGTGGCTTGTCATCTTATAATGATTCTCCCTCCTTTCAGCCCTGCCACTCTTCCTAATAAGTGATGACTGGGTTGAGGGACTGATCCTGCATAAGAGAGAAAAGTTGTTAGTGTTTTCAAGGAATAGAAGAGAAAAACCTGAGTGGAGTTTAATTAGCATGTGGAAAAAATTCTTTCAAATGTCCAGCTTAGAATTTAAACCATCTTGTATTGAGCAGGAAAGATTAAGGGTCTACTGGGTCACTCTGGTTCAGTGCCTTCAAAATTTGGTAACCGACAGGCCAGTGGGAAATATCCTGTGATATTCTATGGTGAACCTAGCACACAGATATACACATACATACATACATAGTTGAAAAAAAGTCTACAAAAAATTTTAACCCTATTACTTGCAATGCATGCATTTTCTATTCTACTGTAGCTCAGCCTCTCTCTCTCTCTCTCTCTCTCTTTCCCTCTCCCCCTCTCCCTCTCTCATTTTAACATTGGTCAAGGGGCACTGAATTGGTTTCAAGATCCACTAATATTCTGCTATTCACACTTCTGAAAGACACTGATTATATGTGCTTCATAATAAGTTGAAAGGATGTATCAGCTTTTAGCTCTATCTGCGGTAGAAAGGCCTGGACTAGAAGGCTCGGGGGAGGCGATGCTTTACTCACCACAGCCAGAAGCACGTAGCCGTTTGGTTTTTCCCCATCTGCCCCAGCAAATTTAAAAGCATATCAGTACTTAGAGAAGGTTCTATTGTCAATAATATTTCACATAAATATTCAGGGAAATTCAGGATATAAAAGGAAAGCTAATCAGAGCAAGTCATACCTCATCAAGAATCAGCAAGATCATAGAATTTTAAAGCTTAGACTTCACAGATTATTTCATCTAAAGGCTACAAACTAGTAGCCCTTAAGCAAAATTCGATCTAATGATGTAGTTTACATCGCTGTGTTGGCAAAACCGTTTTTTGTTTTGTTTTTTAATACAGGACATTGGAAAATGGAGATAAATTCACATAAAATATAGATAATTAGCTTTTCTTAAAAAGAAAAAAACAATAACAGTAGAATACTGGGCACATATTTTCACATGGTACTAAATGTCAGAAGCCTTTTCACGGCAGCCCCTAACCCTGACCCTACATTTTCTACGTCACCTACGTTAAGTGCGTGAATGGGCACTCTGCTCCCCATTCTGAAGACTCAAGTTCCTCTTGATCTGTAGGCCAAGGTTCAAATATCAGTTGCATCACTTCTGAGTTATGTGACCTATGTAATTAGCCTCTGGGCCTCAGCTTGCTAATCAATAAAACATGATATCAATAAAAGTCACAGGCCCACTGCAGATGGACAACATTCATTCTAACTCTCACTCTCCTCTTTGGCTATTCCTCGGGTCATCAGTAGGTCAAGGTGGGAAACCCAGTAAATTGGTCTGAGGTCCAAACTTTCAACAGACTGCTTTCAAATTAAATAAAGTTGTTCAAGTCAAAGTAAACGCTCAGTTTGGTGTATCTGTTGATACCTGAGAAGCAATGAGCATTAAGTAAGATACAAATAGAAAACCAACCAATCACAAAAGACAGGCATGACATAAAATGGTCTTCGTATCACTGATCTCATCCTCTACCATTTTCTTCAAAATTCATTCCAGTGAAGTCCAGGAGCAAGCTGTATTCCACCTGTCTGGTGTTTTCCAAGCTTCCCTGATAAGAGCTCCCTGGGGCCTCTGTTAATCACAGTCCCCTAGGTCCCTCCCCTAGGAGATTCTGATTCAGGAGCTAGACTGGGGCCCATGAATATGGAATTTATTTAGTATCCAGGTGATGTCAGGGAGGTTGCAAAGCACAGCCTATACCCGCACCTTTGAAAATGCTGCCCTCTCTTTGTGGAAAGGTGGTCAGTCATATCACCCACTCACCGCACCAGCCCCACTCCATCCTCTAGACTGTTTTTAGATTGATGTTGGAGTCGGGGAGACTGAGAAAGATCCACACAGGAGAGACAGTCAGGTGCTCTCTGCTCTGCTCCCATTAAAACCCTGAGGTGGCTCGGTCACTGCACTTGCTACAGTGTGCTCTGGGTAGCTTCAGCCTTCAAAGTCAGGGAACCTCTCTAGCTCCTTTCCAGGCTCCACAGAGTCTAATGCTTGGTCAGAGTTAGATGATCAGCAACATAGTATATATGGGATTCTGTACTATCTTTGGCTTCAGGTATCCATGGGGGCGCTTGGAATGTACCTCCCACAGATAAGGGGGATGACTGTACTTGTGTTTTCTCAAACTTAGATCTTTTACTCCTGCTTCTAATGGAAGGAGAGCCAAAGTGTGCCATAAATAAGGAAACGGGGTGTTTTTGTTTCCTTTTCTCGCACTAGCTCTTTAACTGGAGTCTGCCAGGCAACCAACTAGCTAAGGGTAGAAATATGCTCTCTCAACTGTTCCCAGGGGTACGTAGAGCCACCCAGTAGGCAAAAGCTCTAAGGAACAGCTCAGTATGAAATATCTGTAGTATTTTTCAAGAACATCATTCATAACCCTAAGATTTAGCCCACCCCCCAAAGAGCTGATTTGTTATGGTTTTCTGATAATAAATGAAATAGTACCACACTTTGTTTGACCTAACACTATGTCACTGGTTGGAACCCTGTCTTAAGAATTAACCACATTTTTTTTTAAGCACACAAAGAACCAAGTGCTTAAAGTTTAATTATTATCACTTAGAACCAGAAAGAATGTTCTAGGTCTTGATACTCTACTGCTGACTGAGCTGCTGTCCTTAAAGGTAGGGAGATTTAGCATTTCATTAAAAAAAATATATAGTTTGCCTAGGTTTTTATTAAAGCCTCCCTTCTTAATTTCATTTTTAGTTTAAGAGCAAGTATTACTATGTAAAAATCTGAATTACAACAAACTTCTTGCTGGTTAGTGATGGAAAAAAATACCCTTAAACATTAACTCTATGAAAAGGCCTACATATTCCCGGGTTGAGCATGGTGGTTTGGAACCTAACATTACCCAGAAATGCAGTTTCAGAGGACACCTGACTCTGGACACTTCACTTTAATTAACTGATATTAGCATTATAACTAGAATTTTAAAGTTAATCAATATGACCACCGATCCTAAAACTCAAGATTCTTAATATACATGTTAACACTGGGAGAGCAGGGCTGAATATGAGATTCCTACAAACAAAATGCTATATGCACCAAAGCTGCAATACTCTCTCATAGCAGGACAACCATATAATTGAAAAAAAAAGTTTCATTGCAAGTAATCATTTATCAACATCACAGAAATATCCAATATACTAAAAATATGTATGTGTAAATTTCTTTATAATTGGCACAAGAAAATTATAAACCAATTTTACTTATGAATATTGTTGGAAAAATTTAATAAAATTCAGCAAATTAAATATAACTCTGGCAATGGGAATGTGAATTGCTATAATCTACTGGATATCGCAAAATGGGAAAAAAGAGGAAACAGGTGAAGATTGTTCATTTTTCTTTCTCTGTTATAATGAAATGTATTGGTTTATAAGTTTTAAAACTTAATTTTCAAGTTTTTAAAGGAAGAAATTACTATTAGTAGCTATGAAACAGTCTGATGTTGCCCTAAGCATTAGGTGTACATGATGCTGCATGATCCAATATTCTACTCCCTCAAAGAAGCTGAAAGAAACCAGTAATTAAAGTTTGAGAATCCATAAGCTATCACTTTTGGACATAAGATCAATTAAGATCAGAAATAAAGAAATATAAACCAACCATTGCTTAGAAAATAAGTACATAATAACACTTCTATAATAATCACTGCTTACAAAATACATTTCACATGTCATTCACAACTTGGTATGAAGTTTCACTTCCAAGTTTCAGAAGAAGAAACAAAAAGTCAAAGAGGTTTTATAACTTAAGGCATGTGGTATTTGACTCCAAAGTCACACCTTTCCAACTATACAATTCTAATAATACACATAAAATTTAAAATAATCAAATACGTTCATTTAAACTAGATTATTTCTAATTATATTTTTCATTAAAAATTACCATCCTTCAATAACAGAGTGTACCTAAAATATTAATAACAGATGCTATCTTCCTTCTTGTATACCAATGTATTTGAAAGCAGACAGTGCTCAAAAACCTTGTTTCCCTCAATGAATGCTTAATGGAAATTTTGTAGCAGGACAGATTATCAAAGGTAAATACAGGATAATGAATTCCCTTGGGCCCAGTTAGTATTTAAAAATCTCTGAAGTCATCACCAGCCAACAAACAACTTGAAATAGAGACATAAGCTCACTTGTCTAAAAGAGAAAACATTCTTATGTACAGTGATTTCAAGATGCTTTGTGTTCATGACTGTGAAAGTCCAGTATGGATCAGAACATGTTGAACCACAGTGCACACCCCCGCGTTTCTGATTCAGCAGGTCTGGGGTGGGGCTCAGGAACCCACATTTCTAATAAGTTTCCAGGTGATCCTCAAGCTGGTCCTTGGATCACACTTTGAAAACCACTACTCTATGCTAAGTCAATTTGTTTCAGTACGTAAAGTTGAAATTAAGAGTAAAAAATTAATTAAAGCAGAGCTAAGATTCAGAGCCAGGTTTTCTGACTCCCTGCCCAGCATTTATTCCACTGCAACCCAGACTTTCCCCTAAGATATATATTTGGATTAGGTCAATAAATGGAATTGTGAGTATAAAATAATATTAAATAAAAATCAAACCATAATAAAAAAAAGAGTAAAAAGTTAATTAGCTAGCACTCCTGTTATTGGGAAGTCCATCTCCTTTGAGTGTACAGACCAAAGCTATGTACCAAGGACTTGATAGCCGATAAAAGGAGATCCTCTCATCTAAGACTAGAATGAACTACAATACCAAAAATCTAGTTTACACACAAAAATCCCCAGTGGTAGATGATAAGGCCTTGAGGATTGATCCTTTCTGCAGATTTACTACACTGACAATCAGTTTCAACCAACATTTCCAAAAATTCAGCAAAGGTGAACAATGGGTCCCAGCCTTGAAGGACTTACAACCTTCTTCTCAACCAAGATGAGAAATCACTAACAAACTAAGTTCTTTTATGCCTCAAACCTTGGAAGAAAATGAATTTTAACTATCTGGGTCCATAAAAAACAGAGAGAAATGTTGTAGTTATTAGACGGGAACATTCCCACAGTAGACTCAACAGGAAAGTCCCCTTAACCCGTATGTGACAGGTAACCCTCTGTGAATCGCCGGGAGCCCTGGGAGAACTAAGGCTTGCTCCAATCTGGGTCATCTCTGACCTACTTGTCGAGTTCTATGAGAAGCTTATTATCCCAAGGAAACCGATTCCTTATCTGACAGGTAATAAGCAGTAAGGTGGCAGGAAAATTATTTGATATCTTCGCTGGTTTCTTTATTGCATCACTTGCCAAGGTGACATGTCGGCAAGGCTCCCTCAGTAATTATTATTCTGCTATCTACAAAAAGAAAAAGTGTTTTTCTTCACCCCACATAATCTTTGAAGAAGAAGAAAAATATAAACTGTTACAGGTATAGTGAATATGGGCTCTGATGAGGACAAAGGTCAGTTTATATAGTGGGAAAACTGTGGTTCCTGAACGATAAAGTCACACATTCTCAGTGATCTCCCTTGCGTGGGAGGAATCAGGTTTGCCAAATAAAGTCATCTTAGAGCTCTGTGTACTATTTAATTCTTTCTGTTAATTAGACTTCTTGAATGGAATCCCCAGGATAAGTACATATTCTGTATTTTAGACATATACAAGAGGCCAGATAAGGGCATACATCACCAAAAACATTAATTACTTTTGACGATTGGTGACTATCATGGGAAGAAGTACTATGCTGGTATACAAAAAACTAAGTCATATTTTCTTTCACTTTTACCACTAACAAAATTCTTTTTGATAGTTATGTCATTTTTAGAATGCTAATGGGAAAAGGTCAACTCTAATCAAGTACATAGGCCTTATGCACCTTTAGAAAAGGGTGCTGAAGCCAAGTTCACTGAGTCCCAATTCATTTTACAAACAAGACCTAAAAAACAAACACTATGGTTGACGCTGGGAAAACAGAAACCACAAACTGTTCTACATCACAGAAGCATCCTCTAACTCAGACTGAGGGAAGTCACCCTCCACAGCTGATGAAGAGTCAATTTAGGATTTTCAAATACAGCATGTTTGTTTTGAAAGAAGAAAGAGGTATAAAATATGACTGTGGTATGACTGTTGAAAATGTGATGCACCGCTTTCCACTGGAAAAAGTCACCCATTCTTTTTTTTTTTTTTAAATCCTCACCTAAGGACATTTTCATTGTATTTTCAGAGAGAGAAGGGACAGACGCAGGGAGAGAGGGAAACATCCATGCTAGAGAGTAGCATTGATTGGCTGCCTCCCCTACCAGTGAACTGGTGATCGTCTTCGCGTGGACCGAGCTGTAGGCCACCAGACCAGGGGTCCCTCACACCCAGTCGGGGGACTAAACCCGCAAAGTAGGCATGTAGCCCAAATGGAAATCGAATCCACCATGTTTCAGTTACAACCAACCAAGCCACACCAGCCAGGGAAAGTTACCCATTCTTAATGTTTCCAAGATATGTTAAATATAAAGAGATTCTTCAATTTTCTTGTATGAGAATTAAGTATTTATCTATCCATTCAGACACTGAAAGTTTTATTACCTCTCTTCTTCAACATAGCTCAGCTTTTTCTTGAAGGGACCATACCTCCAATTGAGTTACCTTTTGCTAATGCTTCTTAGGCTCAAAACCAGTTTAAGCTAGCAAGAAAGCAGGAAAAAATGTTACGGTGGTATGTTACTGGAAACTAAAAAAGAAAATCTCACCGATACTCACAGTACGTTACCAATATATCATAGTCTATTCTTAAAGGTGAAAATATATACACCTATATTAAAATTTTAATGATAGCAATTTTTAATAATATGTTCTGACACTGGTAATCCTATGTACTCCAAAAATCTACTTTACTGAAATGATGAAATAGCATGTTTTTGAGATTCAGTTATTCAACTCTAATACAATTATTAATTCAATAAACCTAAGGTCATAACAATAGCTACCATTAAAAAGACATGCCAAGTTCTGTGCTGGGGATGAATATACATTAACTTTAATCCTGACAACAAAGTATGTATTTTTATCCCCGTTTAAGGATGAAAAAAACGGAGGCTCAGAGTGACTGAGAAACTCACCCGAGTGGCGCGGCTTGGTAAACGGTCGCCCAAGCCGAACCCCAATGTCTCTGACGGAGCGAGAGCCTCTGCAGCCAGCAGAAGGCTTTGATTCGGGGCGGAAACCCTTGAGCAGTGAGCTGGTAGGAGGCACAGAGCGTCCGGCAGCCTCTCAAGGAATGTGACGGTTGGGAGAAAGAACAGGACTAGTACAGAAGATTTAAAGTTAAGTCATTTAGGGTGAAAAATACTAAAGGCATACCTCATTTGAAAAACTAAAATTAACTCACTCAAATATATGCATTTATTTAATTTTACAACAGTCATCAGATGCATTCAACAGAAAGTTCTTTACATGTATTTGAAATATAATTCAATATATAAAAATAAAATGTACTTTTAAATAAATGATCCACTTTCAGCCTGACTTTAATATTATCTGACCCCACAGGGACCTATAAGCAACTGACCCATCATCTTCACTGCCCCTCCTTCTTGCGTGTCCTCGCTTCCCTGCTTAGACATTTTAAATTTTATGTTCAACACTGTTATCACTTCCTTGTATTTTCTTTCTACCCCTTGTATCCTCTCTCACTTCTTTCCTGGCAAAGCCCTTACCCTAGTTATATTCAAATCAGTTATATCAAATCTATATATGCTTTTTCCAATACCTATAGGTTGAAAGCACCTAAAGGGAAACACATAATGTGCCTGATTAGTGTCACTTTAAATGACTGACCACGAACTACAAGATGGTCATACATGTCAGCTGCAATCATACAGATTTTCTGGGCTCTTTGCTTTCCCATTTCAATAGGCAACTGTTTTATACTGTCTCCTCTAACTTCCTACCTCCCTCCCAACTTTCTTCCTGCTTGTGATCATGTTTCTATTTTCCTGAGAAAGTTAAAACCATCAAAGAGAACTTCTACAGGTTCCTGCCACATAACTGTCCTCCAGCTCAGATCTCTTCTCCAAACTCCAGACTCACACGCCAGACAGATGGACTGTCTGGTTGACATGCGAAATGGTAACCAAATGGTAACATGCGAAACACTGAGCTCCTGATACTCCTCCTGACACTGTCCCCCCAGATTAGCCCTGTCAGTTAATGGCAGCTTCATCCTTCTAGATGCTCGGCCCCAAAGCCGTTGAGTCCTAGACGGGTCCTGTCTTCTCTCAAAACCCACACACAGTCAGCCAGCAAATTCTGTTGGCCCCTGACATTTCAAATATATCCAGAATCTCACAACTCGGCATCTCTCCCAGCACGAACGCCCTGTCCAATACTATCACCTGGTCCTGTTAAAACCTAGGTAAGTTAGATCTGACACTCCCAGAATTTAAAACTCTCTAAAAGCTCTTATCTTAGTTATAATAACAGCCACCAGTGACTCACTACCCACCTTCCAATGTCCTCTCAACCTATTACCCCTCCCCTCCTTCACTCCACTCGGACACAACCTTGTCTCAGCAATTTCAATTTTCCTTCCCTGTTTTATTTTTCATAGAACTCACATCACTTACTGATAACACATACTTATTTTTGTATTTTAGCTCTGCTGTCTTCCCCCTCCATTAGAGGAGGAATGGTGATCTTTTTTGTTCATTGATACAGCCTAGGCCTAAAACAGTACATATCAGGCACAAAGTAGACTTTCAATGTGTATTTGTGGAATGAACATATGAATGAATGAATAAAATAACACCTCACGTACATGTGGAATGTCTGTGACAATCTTATATACACTGGTTCTAGAAGTGATGTATGCTTAGTTATTTCATGATATATCATTACAGCTTTTATTATGCATGCTAAAGTTATTACAGTTCATATTAAGATCGATAGCATGTCAGCCTAAAATGGTCACTAACAAGACTGTAACAGGAAGACATAAAAGAGGAAATAAAGCAAAGTAGAACCAGTTTTTAAAACTAGCCAGTTATTTCAATTTCAGTGGTAGGAAGTTCCTCTAACATTTTTTTTTTCCAGACAACTTAAGGTTTATCCTTTAAGTGCCAAAGAAAAATTTCATCCAGAATGGAGACCATCATCATATGTGTCCTCAAGTTTCCTATACTTTACACAGCATTTTAAATAAATTTTCTTCTCTGAGAGTTCAGCACCAATGTGCTTAGCACCAATTAACTGCAAAGTGCCCTGCAGAGTGAGGCCTTCCGGGTCTTCAGAAGCATACCTACAGGCCCTCCCCCAGTAGTGGAAGACCTCCTTGTGGTGAATGCTCACGTCTAATTTGACAGGTTTGTTTCTCCCTTGGCTGCCCAAACACCTGCCTTTATCGAGACTTAACTCATACTTCCAACTACCTTAGCATGCTTATTGGACATAAATAAATTTAATTAATGACCTCAATGGCCTTCAGGGAGCAGAGTATAGAAACTTAAAGACTTAGTTAGAAAACCTATTTTCATGGTTCAGAGATTTCTTTTCCTGGTATCTGATTAATAAGTAGGTACCAAAAGGCTACCATGTGTGCAGCCATGTACTTTTCTAGGAACTGCAATCAAAATGATGAATCGTCCCATGTAAACTCTGCGGCTCTTGTCTTCAAAGAATGCACAGTCCAGTAGATGATTCAGGTATGAACTTCATGAAACTCCCTAATTACCTGAAATTCTTCAGAGGTTAATCCTTGCGAGACAGGCCTTAACATGTTTATGGTCAGCTTTCGGGGCAGCAAACACTAAGAACTATAAACACTAGCCAAGAGCTAAACAAGTAAGTTCTGAAAGGAAGCTAGCCCCCAGATATGGGCTTATTTTGAAAACTAGAGCCAGTATCTTTTTAAAGAGGCAGAAGAACACAAATTGCCTGGCTTGCTATCTTTACTTATTCATAAGAAGGAGGGCAAGCTCTAGCTCCTTGTGATCAGCTGTCTTTGTGTGTAAAACACGGTAACACACTGGATTGATTCTAAAGATGTGCTTTAAAAGATGACAAGAAAGATAAAGGAGGATGGACTATACTTATTTGTTCAATATCTGCTTCCCCTACAAGACCATCTTGTTCATGGTTTTAGCCAGTAACTGGACAATGCCTGGCACATGGCAAGTACACAATGAGTATTTTTACATCAACTAACGTTCAATCAAATACATGATGGTATACTCCACATCCTGGGAATGTGAGTACTCTTCAAACAAATAAACAAAAAATCTTAAGAGTGTAAAAGCCAAACAATAAATATGTGTGCAAAAAGTATTGTAAAATGATGGAGCGGGGTCTTTCGCTGGGATTCTACTCGGTCGAATGCATGTTGACCTTGGAAATCCAAGCTGGTCTAAAGCCTTTGCCTACCTTTGCCACAGATAACAATTATATTTGTCCTCAGACTTAGCGTGTTAAATCAATGGTCCCCCACCAGAGACAGTTGTGCCCCTTCCCCCGCCAGGGGACACTTGGCAGTATATTGAGACATTTTCGGTTATCACACCTGAGGGGGTGAATGCTAACGGACAGATGTCATGGGTGCTGTTATAGTGCACAGGATAGCTCCCCACAGCAAATAATAACCTGGTCCAAAATGCCAGTAATTCTATGCTGAAAACCCTGGTTTAGAGCAAGGCACCACATTTGTTCAAGAGAGAGATAAGTAGCAGAGTAGGAAGAGGAGAGCTTTTCTGTCAGGCATGGGTTCAAATCCTGGCTCTAATCATTCATCCCCAATGGGATTTTGTATGATTCTCAGTTTTCCCACCAGGGAAGTAAATAATAACTACTCTTTAGGGTTGCTATGAGGAGTTAATGAGAATATATGTAAGGTACCTGACATATAATAGGACGATAAATGGCAGCTATTCTTACTATTAGGAAAGTACTTGTTAATTATTCAATGCTAACATTTCTGCCAGGCAGGAAAAGCATTTTAAAAACGATAAGGTCTAGCAACTGGAATAGAAAATTCAGCATTTTAAAGCTGGAAAAAAAATTTAAATATCCAACTAAATACTTTATCTATACACACACAAAATACTAGGTTTACAAACAGTGACTTGTCTAATATTACACATCAAGTTAGTGGCAGTGCCCATAAAATAACACAGCTGTTCTCTCTACTACCATTTTATTACTTTTACATATGTAGGTGGTCTTTTATTAATTCCTAAACTGCATCATTATTTATGAACGTGTCATAAATTACTTAAGTCAATTTGAATATTAGGCTTTATGTCTGCTAAAATTTTATATAATAGCATGCTAGACTATAAAAAAATTAAGATTTACTCAGCTAAATATTTCACAGCTAATTTGTAGGATCTGTTCTATTGTTTCAGTTTCATCCTGGTATCACTAAAAATAACCTATTTTTACATGATACTTTAATAAAGGTAACATCAGAAGTATTCATTTCTGGTTTAAATATTTGCAAGAAGAGCACACTTGGGAAAAAGAGCATGAACAAACCCGGAGCTGACAAACTACAAATGAACACGAAAAAATGTTTTCAACCTCACCAC
This sequence comes from Mormoops blainvillei, assembly GCA_004026545.1. Taxonomy (NCBI): domain Eukaryota; kingdom Metazoa; phylum Chordata; class Mammalia; order Chiroptera; family Mormoopidae; genus Mormoops; species Mormoops blainvillei. Next base: position 58,077 of record PVJD01005234.1, read on the forward strand.
TAACCAATGAAAAGCAATTAAAGCAGAGTTAGGTTTTTCGGTTTTGTTTTGTTTTCGCTTTTTTTGCCTTGAATGTAGCAAAGAGTTTTATTCACAATGCTCAGTGAAGGCAAGCTTTCCGGTGGTGCTGGGGCACGTCTAGGCTGCTTTTATTTTCCTGGAGTCAAAGGTAATTACGCCTTAAACGTGTGTATTCTCTTTGGCTCTGAGTAGAAAGGTGACCAACTGAGCACTGGAAAGGGCACTAACCCAAATGTTCAAAGTGGGAAACTGTTAAATGGTGGAATATCTAAATGAAATTAATCCAGCTATTAAAAACGATTTTAAGCAAATTTTGTGAGCAAAAATCGCTTAAAGTTCATAAGGTTTTAAACCATGATTTTGAACTGTATAAAAGTTATGAGCTTTACTAGCACAGATATGTAAACTATACATATTACAAGTTTGGAGTAAAATAGTTTGAAGACATTTACACTGGTTATTTTGAGGTAGAATATTAATAGGTAATTTTTATTTTTAAATATCTTTTGTAACTGTCCATATTTTCTACCATGAATGTATGTATTTACTTTATAATTAGAAAACAGATCTTTGTTTCAATTACAGCTTCCAAAACTCTAATCTCTAAACTTTACTTAATCACAAAACCTATGGTTTTGGTGGGGAAAAGCATACACAGGATAATGTACTGTTTCTACATTTAAAATGCAGGAAAAATATATGATTTTAATTTTGTTTTAAGAATAACCTGATAAAATGCAGACAAGTATGCTGCCTCAACACTGACAAGGGATATTCATATCCAAACCCACGGACAGCATGTGCACATATTAATAATACTTGATATTATATCAGAGAAAACAAGACATAATTTAGTATATAAGCTTCATCAAAAAGGCAAATATGTGCGTCCCAGCCTAGAAGTCTGAAATGTTATTTAAAACGCTGCAAAGCCAACTGAAGCCTTTTGGGTCTCTTCTGTGCAAAAGGCAATTACTGCAAATATCTCATCAATATGGCTGGTTAAATTTTAAGAGATAGTTTACCGAAATGCTCAGACAGTTTTGGAAGACTGTCTTCCTTATAAGAATTGGGTATGAAATAGAATTTAAATGATATCCTGCAAAAGAAAATTTAGATAATTATTGTAGTAAAACATATTCTTATGTAGGGCATACACAGTTCTAGATATCAAAGTAATCTCAAAATCTCAAAAACAAGTCTGTTACGCTTTTTAACTATCACCTTTATTGCTCTTCATATTAGAAAATTTAAGTCAGTGGAGGGAAAAAAACCAAAACAAAACACTTCCAGGTCAAGGTTCTCAATTCCTTCTAAAGAAACCATTTCCAGGTTCTTTCGGTTGATCGCTGACACGTCTCCAGAACACGACCCACGCGCGATATTCCGGCATGACCGTGTGGGTCTGGCAGAATAAACAACACTCGCAAATAAAACCCCAGCAGTAAATGAGAGGCTTTACTTAAATTATATACTTTGACTAAATCCAAAGTATATTGAAAAGAATATAGCCCTAGCTGTATATAGATGCACTATGAAAATACTTTTATGCTGGGACTTTAACTTTATAGAGAATTAAGTAAGTACATCATTCCTCACCTCTACAAAGGCGCTCGGGGCCTCTGATAAGAAAACTTGATGCCCTAGGCAGAGACTCTGCTGAGAGTCATATGGGTTCATATTTCTTTCCTTAATCATCCTTCGAAAACATACCCAAGATCAAAGGAAAGGGAAAATGTCCCCCTCTTTTTCCCTTAGGAAGCATTAACAAAAATGTTTAGGTTAATCATGTCTTGAAAAAGACTCTATTGTCAGAAAATAAATAATAAAACTAGCCAACACGAATCTGTAAGTGCTAAACCTTATATTTTTGGACTGTTTTTTAAGTTTTCTGTCTCTAATTAGTGACCTTTGACATCAGCTCAGAGATAACACAGAAGTATTTGAAATGGCATGTGGGAGAGTCAATGGCATGGCCTCTCCTGGAGGCCTTTTCAAGTAGGCCAGGCACCCGCCTGCTAAAACCCAGTGAATACGGCCCTGTTACCAAGGGTTTTCCCCTAGGCCTACTGTCTCAAACTGGTACAGATCAGAATCCCCCGGAGAGCTTGTGAAATCACCGACACCAACCCCTCTACACACACACCATGCACATCCCCTAGTTTCTGATTCGATGGATCTGCATCAGGCCCTAAGAATTTGCTTTTCTAACAAGTTCAAGCGATGCTGATGCTCTTGGCCTGGGGGGGTACACTTTGAAAACCATTGACCTAGGAACCTTAAATGTGCTCTAGAAAGACTTATTTTTAGTTTCCAAATATATTTTCTCCATAAATTCATTATCATTAAATATTGATTTTATGCAACTAATCATTTCTCTTCCAATGGCTATAACAATATATGATTGTTTTAATGATGAGTGAAACTACCTCTTTATATACAAAAAAATAGAGCAATTATTTTCTGGATGAGTAACCACAGAAATTTTTCAAAAGCAATAACAATAATAATATTAGTAACAACGACATGCTTAAAAGAATGAGGAATGATGAAATAAAAAAATTAAACAGGAAAATGAAGTTATCTGTAGCAAAACAGAAAGAATTTAGCTGCTGAATGATGATTATGTATATTTATAAAACTAAAGGTTAAATCGTTAGGCTACATCAAATGCTTTTTAACGGTCTCTTGCAGATTACTGACCTGAGCGACACACATGGATTGAACATGTCAAAGACTAAATTTTCAAATCCCATATCTTTTCTAAAAAGTACATGGCATTCATTGCTGGGTATAGGACGAAGGTGCGTTTACTTCAGTTGATCGATAAAAAGGATATTTCAGTATAATGGATGTGAGGTTTATAAATTTCTAAAACCATAACTATTCGCTTCTGGAAACATTTTGGTGACTTAACATATGTTGAAACTATTCCATAGGAGAGTATTACTTTACAATAGCTAATAATTACTTCATCACATGACTTAATGTAATGAAAGCATAGATTACATATGTCAATTACTTAAACTGTCTCAATACATATGTTTAAATTGTCCCAAGGCCTGTAAGTTAATTAATACTAAGTATAGCATATTAACACCAATAAGGGACAGTAGAAAGCTGTAAATTGTATTAAAAAGGAGTTGATGGTGTTCAATGAAATTATAAAATAGATCTATGATAAATGGTCAATTCCATTAATTATTCAATGCTATCCACTCTCCAAAACACATTCATTTTGAATAAGAAGGTATAATACTGCCAGTTGTTTTCAAAACAGCAACAAATGAACTTGTAGTAGAAAGGACACAAGTTCTAACAAGTTCAAGTGATAGGGATGCTCAGTTAGATTCAGTCAGCCACTTACCACAAGGTCTTAGCTTTTCTAAGCCTCAGTTTCCACATCTGTAAATGGAAATTACATCCCCTACCTCACAGCTTTGTAAAGAGGTTTATTAAATAATGCAGTGTCTAACACGCTGTAAGTGCTCAACAACTCCATTCTCTGAACTAACGTTTGTTGAGCTCCTGCCACAATATATTCCAGGTATTGTCAGAGATAAGGAAGGTAAGTCAGAAGAAAAACAGGCAAAAATAAGTGACAAGCTGGGCACTGGGGACCACCACATACCCTCTTTTGCACTAGCATGGCTCAAATGAAATGTGACAATTTGGGAAAGGAAAGCCAATTTAGGACTCAAAGTTAGGAATTGCTTTTCAAAATTTCCTTGCCCTGTTAAAAGCATTTTACTTTTCTTTCAGTCCTTGGTTTAGGAATCTAAAAGTATAATAATACTTCAAATGCAGACATTTTTCTAATATGGCAAGGTAGAAATATTGATCTGTTGGCTGTTGGACATCATGGGTAAATAGAGAATCTATGTAATGAACACCTGAGAACACCTTTCTATGAAAAGACTTTGGTGAAGAACAAAGGATATTATAATTAATATTTTTAACTATAACCTTCAATATATTATTATAGTCATAAAGGGAATGAGAATGTTCAATAACAGTGCTAGATAATCATGAGTACTACAAATTAAAGAAAGACTTTAATTTACAGTATTCACAATTACCTTAACAACATTTTTGAATAATTTAAAACTGATTTTTCCCCTTCCTTCTCATAACCAGGATATTATAATTTTTTATTATCTATTCAACATAGAATTTACATTTTGTTAGTTTGTTTTTCTAACACAAATATAGGTGTATTCACCTTCCCCATTTAGGAAGGCCTTAAATGAAATAAGCAGATTCTAGAAAAATAAATTAAGGAATATCTAATTAAGGTCTATCAGCATGAGACTTTAGCAGATGTGATCAACAGGAAATGAAAAGGAATAAAGCTCAAATCAGCCCATCACTGCTTATTATTTCAGAAAACAGCAGGAGCAGAAGAGTGAATGTGACTAGAATAACTTTCAGCGGGTGATTTCCCTTATAGAGCAAATGTTCTCACCAGCAAATATATTTCAGAAACAGTGACACCTGACATGGAGTTACACACAAGGAGACTGTGGAGGCTTTGCAAAACAGGGAAGGTAATATTGCCTATGCGCTCTTCATTCTAGGATAAATTACTTCATTGGGACGGTGAATATTTTTCCTGATAACTAAAATATATTTACTGTAGAAATTTAAAAAACTACACAGTAGTTTTTATCATGAGAAAAATAGAAATCATATATAATCCCACCTCCCAAACATAAGCACTATTAACATTTGGTTTATTCTCCACCCATAAAGTAGTTTCTGTACATAATCATTGGAATTTTTTCAAAGATAGGACATCATTTTGTAACTTAATATTTTTATTCCTCATGTCATGAACATTTTGCCATCTTATTAAATAGTCTTCCCAACAACCTGACACATTTTGAGCTGCCTTCCATATTTGTTACTGTGATGTATGAAAGTTTGGTCACACATTTCTATGCTGAATATTTTCCCTTATTGGGAGGTGAATATCCCTCTCCCTGCAACCTTAGGAAAGTCAAAACTGTTTTCCCTTTGTGAATTGCCCACTTAACGTCTGTTTTTCATTGTGAATCATTTTCTAAAGGGGTGTTCATCAAACTCTCACTGCTCTTTATAATATCTCTTGTAAAGGACATATGGGCCTATAAAGTACGGAATTTAGAGTCGGTCTTTTAATTTTGGTTATAGTATTTGTTGGTGATATTTTTTCAAAAGGGTACTTTTGTGATTACAAAAAATAATAGTTGCTGTAGAAGATTTGGAAATATCAGGGAAATATTGACAATAAAAAGCTATAACTTTACCAACTAGAAATCCAGTTTTTTTTGTCTGTGATATATCTGTGGTTATGTCCATTGATACAAACAGGAACTTGTATGTGAATGGGAAATGCAACAGTCTTGTTCAATCGTGCTCAACATTTGTTAATTTAGAAAATATCTGATAAATAGTAAGAGCTTAATAAATATTTGAGTAAGTGATATTTTATATGTATTTATATTTCAAAATTATATTCTACATATTCAAAGTGATATGGTATTAAATCTTGCTTTTTTCACTCAATACATTACAAGAATCTTTCTAAATCATAAAATTAAAAAAATATTTTGGAAACTAAATTTTATCAATATAGATATAGAGTACATTATTTTAACAGTTTGCTATTGTGTGATTAATTTTTAAAAATTTTTTTCCATATCACAGATAACACTGTAATGAACACATTTATAAATCTTCATATGGAATTGAGATGATTTCCTTAGGTATATTTCTAGACCAAGGATTATGAGTCAAAGGCTATGAATATATACAAATTTTAGAACATAATCCCATATTATTACCTCAAATAACTGTATGAATATACTCTTCATTGAGCATCACAAAAAAGATTCCATTAGGGCCACCACTCTTCTATGAAAATAGTACCACTACTACTTCTCACTCCAATAATGATACTAGTTTCATGACAGGTATTGTTTCTATGACTAAGCTAATTTCTGAAATTAAATAAATCCATCTAAGATAACGGGAAGGGAATAATGTTTCCAACAGGACACTTACAACCACGCTCTTCCAAGTGATGAGGAAAGCGGCTCAGCGGCTGTGACTGCTGACCAGGAGCAACGAGAGCTTGCACCTCACAACGCGCTTGTTCTCAGACTTTGTAAGCAGAGGTTCCTTGTTTCAAGCACTGACAAGATACTAAATTTATCTTCGCCAATGCATTGGGTTTTAAGAATCCCTACGTGATCTTGCTCATAGCATTTTCTTTGATTTCCCTTCATTAAAAATAATACTTCCAACTAGATCAGACAAAAAGACATCTAATGAAAGCTTCAATATGTGGTCATTTTTTTTACCTCCTAATTTTTTAAATTGATTTGTTTAACAATGAGTCATCTCTGTTCTGGTATAAATGATAATCAAATACTGAGCATTTCCTCCATTCTACTGGCATCAAAATAAATGATATCCTATTCAATTTCTATTTAATTAGTAATTGTATTCAAAGACATTCAGTTTTGGCTGTGCAAAGGTCAAACATTCCTGACATCCTGATTTAGTCTGCCTAGACTCGCCATCTTTTTCATACATTTAACAAATGTTAAAGTAGCAGCTGCGCTATTATTTAAACTCCCTAAAACTTATGAATGCTGTTGTTTTCCGATATATACAGGAATCCCTGGCTTTTCAAAAGTTTGGGTTACACCACTCATTTTTACAAAAGATCTACATTAGTACCTGCTTCTGCTAACTGAAATCAAAGAGGACTTTGACTTTCACCAAAAAAAAAAAAAAGAGAGAGAGAAAGAGAGAGCGCGCAAGGAAAACAGCCATCGCAGAGTCAGTGGCATCCCAAGCAGTGAGAGTGGCCCCACCAGCTCCTCCCCCAGGAACTATACTCAGCATCAGGCCACCAGAGCTTTGAACTGTGAGCATCCGTGCTTTATCTTGGTTTAAGTTGTGCATCTATTGGCAAGATGTAGCCTAACCTATCAGAAAATTCTGAGTGCTTGCAAGGGTGTTACACTGAGTGTAAAACTGGACCTAATTAAGAGTATTTGGTAATATTTGGTAGGTTATTTTTTTGAGTCTGGCAACACTTGGATTTTTTCCCCATATTAATCAATGTTAAGTGCTTCTTTGCTTTACGCCATTTTGCCTTACAAAAGGTTTCATAGGAATATTTTGCTTTTGGGTAATGGGGCAACCTTTATAGCACTGACCTAAATAAAGGAGTGTGTTCAAAATTGTCAAGAAAAAAATAAAGGTGAGTTTAATAGGGGATAGCAGATGAACTGCAATTCGTAACACATAAACTGTAGCAAGCTACAGGCCAATCCACTGAGGGTTTGGGGTAGGCTGTATTTATGGGCAGGGAATAGAAAGTGGGGAGAGTTTAGGTAGAGTCTGTTAAAATCAAAAGAGAGACCAGCTTTGAAAATTCCTTGCACAAATAAAGTTCAATTTAGACCATTTTGTGAGACCAAACCAGCCTGGGTCATCTCTTGTTCATGTTTCTGGAAACAGAGACTTCTAATCTTATGCTGTATGAGCAAAACTGTCAAGGAATTTAAGAAAATTCTGATGTTATCAGTTTTCTGTGAAATATACATTTACAGGAAATCCATCTCTCAGTCCTTAAGCTTTGTTTTTCTGAGGGTACCTGATGAGATTTTCCATGTTACATCCTCTGGTTCACTTTAGATCAAAATTCTTTCACAATAGTATTGTATGATCTCATTTTGATAAAAACAAACTCTCTCCATGTAGGCATGTAATATGTGTTTGTAATGAGAACAGAGAAGAGTCCAGAATAATCAGACGTTACCTTTCTGGGTGGATTGTTGTGGGGGCTCACACCAGGGCAATGAATGAGTTTACTCTGTTACAATGATTACGTGTTACACATTTGCTCTTAAAAAGTCAACGAAGTTTTTTTTATGATGGTACTCTTCAAGGAATGTGACCTAGTCCAACTTAAAAATAATTATCTATTCTGGAGTTAACTTTTCTGGTACAGTGTACAATACATATTGGTGGATAAGGAGTCGGTCCTTGTGTTCCGTGTTTCAAGTTTGATTTTAGTCAGAGGCTTACATTGCACTCAGACTACAGAATTGTTTTTCTCCTTGCAAAGAACTAGGCGAAAAGAAGAAGAAACTTTACCTTTACTTAGGTAACATTCTAAATACCGTGTTAACATGCTCTTATGATTAAGGGTAGTTTACACCCTTTTCTAAAGGCACATGGAGGCCAACCCTCCACGATGGAGGGTGTCTCCCTGCTGTACTTAGTAGAGTGTGACTATGTATTTATAATTTAAAATGAAAGATGCCCCAAACAACAATTAAGTTCTGCAACCTTAGTGTTTGCTGGAAGAGTGATGGCTTTATTTTGCAGCCCTCCCTTAAAAACTATCTCTGAGCAAGCTCCAACACAAACATCTTTTTTTCCCTAAAGAATCTACCCGTGGTTTATCGACCCCCACCCTCTTCACAACCTTTGAGACAGAGTCAAAATTTCTTTAAACTGCGATGACAAACGTGGGGTGGGGGGGGTGTGCCAGCCGCACAGACACACTTAATTTACTTTTTCCACAAAGGCCAGCATTCCAATAGATAAAATAATTCCTCTTTTGAAACCAAGTGACTGAAAATTGTGTGCTTCCCCTTAAAAACAAAACCAAAGCAAATCAAACAAAAAAGTTCAACAGCCCTAAACTCTAGTTTTAAGGCACTTCGACAAACCTGAACACAGCTATTGGAGGGCAGGGGGAGGAAGAGAGAGACAGAATTAACGTAGCGAAGAGGGTGGAGAGTGAAGCAGAAGGCAGGAACAGCCAAAGGGTTTCGCTCTACAGCCTTACCGATTCCTCCCTCGGCACACATTACAGCATGACGATCCCGAGTCCCAGAGTGCAAGAGAAGAACCAAGCACAGATCCGAAGAGTGGAGACGGGTTGCGCTTCTACGCCAGCCATTTGCTTTGGGGATTTCAAAAAAAAAGTCACTTCCCAGACAACTCCCAATCTCGGCGGCCAGAGCGAGAGCCCTGCCCTGGCAGAGTCCGCGACCACCCCTTCCCTTTCCCACTCCTCCTCCTCCAGACTCTCGGGCAGCAGGAGCTTCAGCCAATCGCCCGCCGCCCCGCCTCCCGTGACGCCAGGGGGCGGAGCCTGGCAGGGGCTGGCTTCCCAGCCCCAGGTAGGTGTTGGACTGAACTGCCTGTCTCCCCAGCACAGATGCACACCGCGAAGCACTCCAGTGGTCCAGAGCCTTACAGTTACACATTTGACTTTAATGTTACGGTACAGATTGCCTGAAAGACGACGGTTTGGTTCATTCTTGTTTTGCTGAAACTTTGCTTAACAATTCACCCATTTACCAAGATTTGAAACGCTTGGCAATTACGTTTTTGGAGTGTAAACATTTAATGTTATTGTTTTAGAACTAGGGAAGAAACAGAAAAATACCTCAGTTCTGATTTTATCTTTTTTTCCTTACTCCTTGGCCTTTCTGCCCTCCCTCATTTAGTATAATGTGGCTTTGTCTATATACCTGACAGGCTCTGTTAGCTTAAAACTAACAGCTTTTTTAAAAAAAAAGAAAAAGAAAAAAAGAAAAAGCAAGCAGCCCCAGCTGGTGTAGCTCAGTGGACTGAGCGCTGGCCTGTGAACCAAAGGGTTGCCAGTTCGATTCCCAGTCAGGACACATGCCTGGGTTGCAGGCTAGGTCTCCAGTAGGGGGTGAGCAGGAGGCAATCACACACTGATGTCTCTCTCCCTCTCTTTCTCCCTCCCTTCCCCTCTGTCTAAAAATAAAATAAATATCTAAAAAATAATTTTTTCTCCTAAGCGAATTCCAAATACCTGTCTGATCCCTCAAAACTTCTGACCAACTAAGTTCTGAGAAAGGGAAAGGGCATTTGTTGAAGTCAGACCAATGGTGGCAATAATTCAGACCAAAACCTCCATAATCACTGGATGCCAATTGTTTTATCCCACAGAAACAAAATAAAAAGAGGAACAGAAACCTCCATAACTGTTTCGTGCCTCTATCTTCCAATCTCTCAAATGTGTATCGAGAGTGAAGAAAACTAAATGATCATACAAATCTTTCACTATTAGTGAAGAGCTCACCAAGACAGACACATGGTTCTAACTTTCAAAGTCAGTCCAGGCTGGAGAGGCCAAACAAGTTCCTTCAGCCAGAGAGAAGTTACCTCTCCCAGACAGGGAGAAACAAGTTCTGGGTGTGGCATCCTGTGTTGGCTAGTTTGGGAAGTCTTTCTGCAGGCAATGGCAAATAGCTAGAGTTTAGTCAGTTCAAGGAATAAACCCAGTGTAGCACAGCGGACTGTCATATGGCCTCTGAAATTCCTGGCCCTGGTTACACTTTTTGCAGTCATGTGACTATCCCTAACCTGATTTAAGAGAAATAAATATCCTAGGAAGCCAATCTACTTGAGGAGACTCAGAATTTAAGCGGGTCTCCCAGAATTTTCCTAATCAGCGTTGACACTGTCATCCTAGTGGTGGGCCTGCTGGGAGGATGCAGGCCAGAACAATCCAAGAGACAGTTGGCACTTGCAGCCTGTTTGGATTTCTTAATCAGTGGCTTTAACTAGCTACACATCAGAGTCAACTGGGAGCTTGATGCCAAGGCCTCACCCAGGACAATTAAGCTGGAATCTCAAGGGGTGGGGCTCTGGCGATAACCTGTAGCAGGCATTGAATCACTGATTAAGATTTAACTATTGTCTTAGAGGAACATCTACATTATAGTTAAGTAAAACTAAAAATGCAGTAGCAGAATAAAGTGAAACATTTTGAAATATTTTAATATAAGTGTAGAAAATATGTGGTAAAATCCACATCAAAATTGTTTAGTCAGTGGAGGAGAGTGGAGGAGTGAGGGGATATTGCTAGCTTTCTCTTTGTGTATCATTTGACTAAACAAAAGGAATACATTTAAATATAGCTAATCAAGGTTTAAAAATTAATGTTTGTTAATATCATTGCAAATAACTACTATGAAAGTGGACTTCAATTTGTTTGTTTTTGCGAATGTCCCTCTACTATGTAACTCTTCTCCTAAGGATCATTTTCACTTTGTAACGAAATAAATAAAACCATAAACTCTTTGACTTGCCACATTAGGTACCAATGTAGGTATTAATCCATACAGTCATTGCCAAACTTTTTTGTAGTCACTTACTTGTAATTTCAATTTTTTATATACTTACCTTCTCAGGAAGTTTTTTAAAAAACTAATATTCAGAGTGTATCATATATATATATAAGGAAATTTCATCTTTTCCAAGTGAAAAATTGTTTGTGATTAGCATCTGAATACTAGTAGCTGTATAATTAATTGCCAGTAGGAAACCTATGACATCGTAGTCAGGTATCTAGGTTTGATCTGGCTTTAAATCTTAGCTCTGAAAATTTTTAGATATACGATCCTTGGTACTGTCTCTAAGCCCCATGGGTAAACTGAATCCAATATCTACCTCAGTGTTAAGATTACATCCATCACATAGCTAAAGTGCTTGCGACTGCGTAAAGCAAATAATGGGTGCTTAATAGGTGATAGTTATTAATTCACTGACTTGTTTTTTCCTCTCTTTTCTGAAGCACACACAAAGATTATTAGCATGGTAGCAGTGGACTAAAAATTTACCAGAAGGCGTTTTCGTAAAACAGTAAACATGATTGATTATTCCTATGACCAATGATACTGCATATTCAGTTATATGTGAAAAAGAAACATATTCTTTCAGGCCACTGCTTTAACATGTAATTTTGCTTGTTTGCCTCAAAATATTTGACATATACCAGTGTTTCCCATACACTGATATTTCTCAAACACAAGCTGTGTTTTCATGATTCATAACCCAACATAATTTTGCTCTGTACTTATTAACAGAATGTGACTGAAGCACAGGTGAGGCTATTTCCCAGGATTAGTTTTTTGACTAACTTTTGGAAAGAAAAAAGAGAAGTCAATACCTCAAGCAAGAAGAGCTTATTAGTTATAGATAAACTCTAATTTTAATAACATCATCACTGGATTTTTTTCCTTTCTCCTTTTTTCTTCCCTTAATATTTACTAAGCAGTAATAAAACATTTGTATGTTAGGCACTGTTCCAAGTAGTTTACAACTATTACCTCATTTAACCCTCATCAGCCTTGTGAGTTCAGTGTTCACTTAGAGAAGAGGCACACACAGCACGGCTGGCAGGTAAAAGACCTAAGGACCTACATTCTACTGTGGACTGTTCAGCATGGCTTTCAGTGACTTAGGAAGGTAAATGGTAAATGATTTTTGTTGGGGAAAGGTAAAATGATGCTCTGACTATAAGTGTCTTGTTGAGAGCAGAAATTCTATATATGGGGTGGGCAAAAGTAGGTTTATAGTTGCTCATATGGAAAATGACATGCAGCTTATGATTATTATAACAGCTTTATTGATTTTTAAAAAATGTCACAGTGCAACTGTTTACCTACTTTGCCCACCTTCATATTTTGGAAACAGCGGAATATATCTATGTCACTACCAGTTGTAAACTTGGTCTTAATTTTATGTGTGCATTTCTTAAAAAGAGGAATTACATTTCCTTCCCTTGATATCAGCTGATTCATATCCTTCCATGTGAGAACTAGTTGGCTTTCAGTCTTCTAAAAACCCTAGAAATGCAATGATTTCACAGAATATCAGAAAGGGAAACTCTATAATGATGGCGATTTATGTAGGTTCCAGAGTTCCAGATAAGCCCATCAACACTTTCTTGATTCTGTTTTGTAATGTGATGAAAAACACTGTTAATAGGACAGCAGCACAATGCTCACATGGATCAATGGCCCTTTAGGTCAGGAAAGATCATTCATCAGTCCCTTACTTAGACAAAGGTAGGCCCTAGAGCTTTTGTCGGGATTTGGATGTAGTTGAGACAAAGACATAAACACTTCCCTGGATATTGTATATTTTGCCTACGGGCCAGAAAAGTCAGGAGTCTGGGGAGCTTTGGAGAGGTGGGGAGATGGGCGACAGCTCTACCTAGGGAGAAGATGGGACCTGGCCTCCAAGGAATGGCATACAAACTTGGCCCAGAGGTGAAGGAAGGCTGATGACTAGTTCTCTGAGCAGGTATGGCCAAGAGCCTTCAGGAAAGAGATGCCTAATATTCATTTTAAAGCTGTTTCCTTTTCTGTGGTGCTGCATTCCTCACAAATTAGAGCTCCCCAAACAACAGGCTACGGATGTGTTGCAAAATTAGCCCCTGCAGCTGCTGCGTGGGAACTGCAGGGTGTCTGGAGCTCATCATGGACAAGGAACCAGGGAGCTGATGAAGGGGTCTGCATTCCAGATTCCCAAAGAACACAGTGAACTAGCCCAAGGCAGTATTTGGCAAGGCTGGTGAGGACCACCGCTCCAGGCCTGGTCCCAGTTCTCTCTTTCAACGTAACTTGGATACCTCTCTCCACCTTCCTCTGTGAGGACTGTTGCACCTTAGCAGGTACGTTCTGCAAGTTAGAGCTTGACATGAAAAGTTGAACTGAATTCAAAAGCCACTCACATTATTACAAAAATTTTCAGTATTATATTACTCGGTAGAATGTTAGGTTGAACCATAAGCAACTGTTAATAGTGAACCAGTTTTGACATCCAAAAACGGTAATTTTATATGGTTTCACTAATTAAAGGAAGGGCTATTAAAGTCTTTAAATATAGTTTTAACTCCTGAAAATTCTGGTAAGTTTGTAAAAAAAGACTTTCTCATTGATGGTAATTATGAAGAATTTAAAGAAATCATTATATTTACCCAAAATTATATGCAGCCATTTCAAACATAAAACTTCATATTAAAATGCTCATGGAAAAAGACTAAACACAGCAGTCCATGTATTGTGTAATTCCATTTCTGTGAAATGCCAGAACAGGTAAATCCACAGAGACAGGAAGTAGAACAGTGGTTATCAGGCACCAGGGAGAGCAGGGACAACGGGCACAAGAAGCCTATTTGGGGTGATGAAAATATTCTGAAATTACATAGTGATAAAGGTTTCACAACTCTACTAAAACCACTTAAGAGGGGTACTTACTTTAAAGGCATAAATTTTATGGTACATGAACTCTATCTCAATAAAAATATTCATCTAAACAAACAAAAGATAATAAAAATTTTAAATACTTTATAAAGATATTTAATGTTTTTAATATCTTCCTAAATACTTTGGATTTTAAAATTTATTACAATTCTGTTACATAAAAAAGATATAATGGAATTTTATACCAAGCCCCATTTAAATCGCTTAGTTTACCTCATTAAGCTATACAAATATTATCATTTTTCTGTGAATGCCAACACATAAAATGTGATGAAAATCCCTGTGCTTTACTGTCCTCTGGCCTCTCATAAAAGTCTGTATGGCCTTTGGGCTCTATCAGCAGTGCCTGGGGAATTAGACAGGAATGCCTGAGAGGAGGCGGCCAGAGAGAAGATGGTAAACTTGGATGTGATGTGGTTGCAAGTGTTGGGGGAGCACAAGCTCAGGGCGAGAGTGACCACCCACCTTTTCTCTAGGACCTTGTAAACAGGAGGTAATTCTAGCTGTTTAATTTGAATTTTAAGGGATCAAAGTGAACTTAGAAAGCAGGAAAAATTTTAGACACTTCGGTTACAAGTTAATTCTTCAACTAGAGTAAAGCGAATGAGTCAAGTATTTGGTTTCAACCCCTCTGCACCCAGAGCACCCTGTGTCTCTGCTGATTCAGTCACTTACTCATTTTACAGAATTAATGGAGCACACAATATGTGACAGGCACCATTCCAGGTACAGGGAGCACAGGAATAAACAAAACAAGCATAAAACCCTGCCCTTATTGGGCGGATGTGAAATATTTATATGTCAGATGGTAATAAGTGCTGCGTGGAACACAGCAAGGAAGAGGAACAGGAACGTGCCACAGCTGGAGAGAAGATGACTTTGAATTTTTGGAGGTCTTACCCAAGAAAATGACATTGAAGCAAAGATCACAGGGAAGGAAGAGAACAGGCCCAGGGGGTGCCTGGAGACAGAGCATTTCAGGCAAAGGAAACATCCTGAGCAAAGACCCTGTGGCAGGGCTATGCCTGGAATGCTGGAGGGACAGCACAGCACCAGTGTGGCTGGGGCAGCATGATTGGAAGGGCAATGTGGTGGCAGTGGGAAGTGGCAGAAGGTGATATCAGAGATACAAAATTTTGGAAGGCGTTGCAGTTCTCTCTGAGGACTTTGAGTAAATTGGAAAAATTTAGGTGGGTTTGAGTAAAGGACTGATACAGTCTGACTAACGTCTTAACAGGATCACACAAAGTTTACTGTTGACAATAACCTATAGGGGTAATGGTTGATGCTGGAAGACCAGTCAAGAGGTGATTTTAATAATCTTTAATAATCCAGGGCAGAGATGATTTTGGCCTACACCAGGATAGGAACTTCGAAGGTGGTAGTCAGCTTCTGAATAAATATTAAAGGAAGAGCTAATAGGATTGCTCATAAATTTGTGAGTTACAAGAGAAAGAGGATTCAAGGATTCAAGGATAATTCCAAGATTTTGGCCTAAGCAATTGAAAGACTCAAGTTGCTTAATCATTCTCATTATTGCTCATTCCCAGAATACTTTGTTGACGCCATTGCCTAGATCTGACTCTAATAGGGAGGAGAGATAATATGTATGTGTCAGGATGGTAAGGTTTTCTTATGTGCTTCAATATCCAGTAACTTAGCACTTGGAATCTACCATCATGAAGCATGATATTCCTTTAATGATAAGTCTTCTGTGACACTGTCAGCCTTTTATAGTGTTGCTGCTAAAAGTCTATTATATAATTATACATTTTTCTTTGCCTTATCTATCTTTCATTTATATACTTTAGTAGCTAAGTTTCAAGAAACATTTCACTCTTCGATCACGTATCTTATGGAATCTTGCAAAAAATCAAAGTAGAGAACAGCGATTTCAAAATTCAAAGTGAAGTGCACAGAACAGTTGCCATTTACTACTTAATTTCTATTGTGTTGGTACTAGGGGTAAAAAGTCCACGTCTGGAACTCTAAAAAGCACCGTCTGTAACCACAGCCTCATATCCTCTGTGCCATCTCATTAACCCTTAGAAAACCTCCTTTCGCTTCTCAGCCCAGACACGCTTACCAGGGAGTTCAATAACACATTCAAAGCACAGGTATGTGTGGAGATAAGATGTTGTGGATTTTGGACATCTTGAAATTTTTTAAAATTTAGATGCTCAGAAACGGTATAGAGTCAACCAAATATGGTGACTCAATGCCAGGGGAAAACAATGAGAAAATGAGACACAGCAAGGTACCAAATCCAGGCAAATCCCTTGCTTTCTTTAAGACTGAAGCTTTGTGGAGTTGACAAGATTTCCTGATCTTCTAACTCAAGCTCTCACTATTACCGCCAAGGGAAGTGTCATTTTGCAAATGGCACAGTGGACGTCAATTCCATGTTGGAGCTGACCGCTCTGGAAGAGGCCTCCTTTTACTGTGCTAGGGGCTATTCACAATCCAGGAGGATGTCTAAACCTCGGACTTCTTGTCTGATTATCTCTGGTTTAGAACATCTCCCTCTCTGGGAGCCACTGGGCATTCTAGCACCTACTCTTTCCCAGCTAATGAAAAGTGTACAGGGGCTTCCTAGATTGATACGGAAAGTAGTTGTTGGCAGCCTACATTGTGGCTGGCTAGGTGCTAGGGATCCAAGAGTGAACAAAGTCTTTGACTTCATATACTTTGTAGCCTAGTCTGAGAGAAGAGCAATAATCAGACATTTTTAACCAAACGAGGAAAATTCAGTACTGTGAAAGCAGCCTAGGCATGGTTGACAAGATTTCCTGGAGAAAGTAATATCTAAGCTGAAATCTGAAGAATGAAGTGAAGTCAGTCAAATTAAAGGTGAATACAGATAAGGCTGTTTCAGACAGAGGAAATACTCTGGAGGTGAAAGGGCTGTCATATGTGGGATTATGTTACATTCATGTTACCAGCATGGAGAGTTTTACAGATACTGGAGGCTTTGGGCCTGAGTAGGTCTCCCATGTCTATGATGGTTTGACATTTTTGGCTCCAAATCTAAAGGGCCTCCTACATGATCACGGTCAACTCTCGGTTCCACTCCCCTTTTCCTACCTTGTCAATCCACCAGCTGCTTTCTTCCCTAGGTTTCCAGGTTGCATTGCAGGAGTGTGGCAGGCGAATGTTATGAAAACAAGTCAATCGTTCCCTCTGAAAGCCTTAGTTGACTCAATGGAATCTAAGCTCTTGATTGACAACCTTTCTGTTTAAGTGATTCTGCATCGCTTTCTCAGCCATGCCTTCTTCTAATTGGGTACCGATCAAGTGATAGGCACCTAACCCTCTAAGTCTCACCACCTTCACTCACTACAGGCGATTAGGTCACATATGACTATGGATCCAGGCCACCATAGTGTATGAACCCCGTTCATTCTTCTCTCTCTCACCATTCCTGTATTTCTGTGTAAGTAGTTATCTCTTCTTCAGAGAAAGGAGTTTTATTTCTCTGTGAACTTTGTATCTTTGGCCACCAGCTCTTGACCGAGGGTTTTATGTTATCCATTACCGCCTCCCTTTAAATCACTACTTTATTTCTCTTTACTGGATTATTCCCTTCAGCCTACAAATATTTAGTTTAGGATGAATATATATCTTCTCTACACTAAGAAGACCAGGGAGTAGGAAAAACGGAGAAAAGAAGAAAGGGAGAGAGAAAAAAGTTCATGGGAAAACAAGGAGAAAAAAAGACAAATCTTTCTTTTGATCTTGCTGTCTCTTTAGGTCAAACTCTGGTTTTATCCTTCTCCTTACCATGTTACCAAAATTCACTGAAACTGTCTTAAACATTTGCTAACTCCTTTAAGCCTCTGCAACCTGGTTTCACTATTTTTTCTCCTCTGAAAAATTACCGAAGGTCACAATCCCAACTGTCAAATTTAATTGTTTCTTTCCCATTGTCCATTGTCACAACTGACTTTAATGACCATCCCCTTCTACTGGGAACTCCTCTGTTTGAGAGTTGCTGGTGCTCTTTCTGCTTTAAAAAAAAATGTTTTAAAATTAAAAAATATATATTTTTAAGAGTCCTGCCTGGTTCATTTGCTTTTTTCTTTACCTTAGATGTAAGTATGTAGTCTTTTCAAGGACTGCCCTGGTAGCCATATTCATTGTGGATTTAGTTTTGGGCTCTTAACTAAGGTCTTCCAGACTTCTTTCTGTCCTCTACTGAGTTTCAGGTGTGTATTTCCAGTGTCTGGCAAGCATCTACTCCTGGGGGAATATGTCATCTTGGTACCTCCAAAGCAATGTGCTCTTCTTTTCACATCTGTTTCTCCCATTTCTCCTTCCTATTTCTATATCAGGCCCTGCCGTGTCCACAGCTGAGGGGTCAGTCATGCCTAGGTAGGTCTGTCAAACTAGTGGGGCCGCGTACCAGTAGCACATTAGCATGGGAGACCCAGGAACTTCTTGGGACTTAATCATTCTTAAAAAAAAAAAAATCCAGGCTGACTTGATTGACCCAGTAAAAAACCTTAATCCTTGTAGGAACTGGATAATTCTAAGTGAACATTATGTTTTTCATTTAGAATCATATTCAATCTTCTCCCTTAATATATTACTACAGAAACTTAATGCCAGCTTGTAAAGGGCTAACAGAATAAATTTTTACAATGGAGGTATGAATCAGGTGTTACGGGTGTGTAAAAGATAGGGCATTAATTCTTCTCATGGGACAGGGGAACTAGGAAAAGTTTTATATAGGATTTGTCATTTGAGTGGGTCTTATGATATGGGTAGAAGTGTCCTGATGGAAAAATAAAGGAAAGGTCTCTAGCGAAATACAAAACAAACAGATAAGAGGAAAAGCACAAGTATATTTGTTAGTTTTTATGTGACCAGTGCATGGTATGCAGCGAAGGAGAGAAAGAAAATGGAACTCTGTTGAAAAGGTTTCGAGAAGGAGAGCTGCACTCATCTGACAGTGATGGAAAGCGTGGACGCTGCAGAGTAAGAAAGGCGGAAAGGCGACTGACACGAGGAACCGCAGTGGGGTGGAAAGGAAGGGAGGCGTTCTGGAGTCTTTGCAAGGTCGAATCCTTCTCATTTTGATAAAAATGAGAAGTAACAGAACTCCACCCAACAACTTAGGTGTGTGGCCTGCCGGAATGCTATTGCTCTGCAGTAATGGGGTCAGTCAGAGGGGACTGGTCTCCTCAGAAAAGACCTAGCTGGGCAGGCTGACCAGCAGAATTCCAGCTGCTGTGTTTTTGCTCTGACAGATGATACATGACTTGAACAGTGATAGGAAGTTATCATTACTCCACTAATTTAGGTGCTTCATTAAGCCTAGAGCAAGTTTCTATGTCTAATGTAGTGACATTCCTGCCATCTACTGGGTGAAGTGTCAAATCTCTTCCTTGAGTGATTTTGCTGATCAAGCATCTCCATTACCAGGAAAAATCACAATAGAAAGTTGGTATGACCAGGGAGGGGTACACAGTAGGTATCAAATGTGCTGAGGGTGTTTTGTTACTTCTTAAGCTCAATGGTGGTATATTAGGATTCTCCAGAGAAACAGAACCAACACCATATATATAAATATACAGAGAGAGGACAAGAGAAAGATTGAGGGATTTTAAGAAATAGCTGGCTCAATTGTGAGGTCTGGGAAATCCCAAATCTGTAGGGTGGGTGGGCAGGCTGGAGACCCAGGAAAGAGCGGGTGTTGAGTTCAAACCCAGTCTGCTGCAGAATTCTCCCTCTTTTGAAGGTTAGTCTTTTTCTGTGAAGGCTGTCAACTGATTGCATGCGGCCCAGCTACATGATGCAAGTTAATCTGCTCTACTCAAAGTCAGCTGATTTAAAGTTCATCTCACTTAAAGAATTACCTTCACAGAAACATCTAGAATAACGTTTGACCAAATATCTGGATAATGGTTCCTACTAACTTGACACATAAAATTAAATATCACAGGTGTGTACATGGGTCACTTCTAACTGTTAATGTACATTAAAAATTACAGAAAAATCAGTGTCTTCCTTTCTACTGGAGGCTGAGATTATGATTTGGAACGTGAGCTCCCAAA
This sequence comes from Mormoops blainvillei, assembly GCA_004026545.1. Classification (NCBI taxonomy): domain Eukaryota; kingdom Metazoa; phylum Chordata; class Mammalia; order Chiroptera; family Mormoopidae; genus Mormoops; species Mormoops blainvillei. The sequence goes on from PVJD01005234.1 coordinate 78,253, forward strand.
GTTGGCCAAGGCAGCTGTGAAAGCCCCTGCGAGCAAATAATTAAAGTTTTAAAAAAGATATGCCAAACAAGGGCCTTTGGAATGCAAGGGAATCAAATTTGTAAACAAGTTCTACCAAAATGAAAGGGCAAGGAGAGGCAGGCCTTTCCGGCTTTCACGTGCTGTACTTGGCCTTGGCCCACATCATCACCTCCAAACAATAAACTCCCGGTTGGAAATTCAGGGCATTTGCTGAAGTATTAGTTCAAACCCGAAGGGAAGAATCGAGGAAATATCCTAACAATTGCCTTTGCTGACCAGACAGGTAGAATTGAAAAGGAGAAGAGGGCTGGCTAGACCCCCAAGAGGCTGACTCCCTTGCTGTGCGTAAAGCCACTCCTGTTGACACAAACCGGCATCGACCATTCCTCTGAAAACTGCCAGTGCTTACGTTTACCCAGGGCATAATGTTTAATGTTCAGGCTCATTTTGACCATCTGTCATCTAGGATAGACACATTTACTGAACACACAGAGAGTGTAGAGCAAGACAAATATTTGTTTTTCTGTTTACCAAAATAATGCTTCTTAAAAATGATGTGCTTGTTGATGTTCCATAAGTCAGATTTTATTTCACAAGACTAGAGAAGTTCATTATTAAAGGAGCCTGGTAATGAATCCCTTTATGAGGTTAAATTTTGTCATGTCTCTTTTCTTGTAAGAGCATAAATGATGTGTAGTGTGCTATATGGGCCTGCTAGGTTCTGAGTGGCCCTTCACCTGGTCCCTTGATAAGTTATTATTGTTTACATAAGATTCATTTGCTGTCTTTGATATAGGGCTTTTATAAGAAATCTTAAAAGTATTTTTTTAAAGAATTTTTTAAAAAAGATTTTATCTATTTATTTTTAGACAGAAGGGAATGGAGGGAGAAAGAGAGGGAGAGAAACATCAATGTGTGGTTGCCTCTTACGTGCCTCCTACTGGGGACCTGGCGTGCAACCTAGGCATGTGCCCTGACTGGGAATCAAACCAGTGACCCTTTGGTTCACAGGCCAGTGCTCAATCCACTGAGCAACACCAGCCAGAGCAGAAATCTTAAAAATATTATGTGTATCCATGCATTCCATTAAATCAGCTCTTGCAGATTCTAAGAGGGCTTATGCTATCCTTCTATATGTTCTAAATTTGCATAATTTAATCTTCACTAAAATTTCTTTGATTCTTAAAAAATAATCTTTCTTTGCATATAAACAGATTAGAATAAAATGGATTGAACAAAAATGAATTTACAAAAGTGTCTGTGTTTTACCTAAGGATTTTAAAAACTTACTACCTAGAGCATACATTATAATTTCCGTTTTCCTTACATTCCAGCATGTCAAGTGGATAACTCTGTTTTACTGTAGAAGAGAGACAGACATGATTAATCTTACTGAGTTGTGTTCTGATGACTTTGTTGCTGTAGTCAGAGTCTGCATTGGACTTGACCTCTGTGGCTTGTTTCCTCTTCTGTAAGAGGAAGTGAGATTAGATGCACCCTGAGGTTAGTTTGGTTTTAAACACTGTAATTGTCTAATGGAGTTCTTGTTTCATCTTGCTCTGCTCGATAACTTAGCAAAAATGCCAACATAAGGGCTACCTTAGAAACCTACCTGCTTTGTCTGGACCTGAATATTCCTGATAATACTATGTATAGAAGTTTCTTTTTTTTTTGGTATCAAATTTTGATTTAAAAATTTGCTCATTTTTGGATTTATTCTGACATTGGGTTTATTATCTACCCTTCTGTTTGTGTGATTCCTTATGACTAAATTGCTATGCTCATCCTTTCTGCCTATGAATATCCAACCTGTCTTTTAAAGCCTGATAATTCCTTTACCAGAGTGACTCTGATTGCCCTGAACTCCTAGCTTGGGCCTATAATGCAACCTGTGCTTTTTATTTTTGTTTTGTTTTGGGAAATTTAACAGATCCAGGGAAGTATAAAGACCATAAAGCAAATTTACATTATTCTACCACGTGGAATTAATTACAATTACACTATTGGATTCTGTGCCTCCAAACTCTTGCTTCTTTAATGAAATAGTACAGATATCACTCGTGTCCTATCCAACGCTACTCTAAGTCCTATTTCCAGAAGCTGTGGATGTAAGTTGTATAACTTTCCAGACCTTTTCAAAACATACACACATATATGCTGCGGCTATTTTTTTTTTTTTTTGTATTTTAACTAATATTGTGGTGATTGCACAACGGTATACGTTTATGAAACCCCAATGAGCTATATACTTTAAATGACCGGATTTTATGGTATGTAAATTACAAAACTATTTAAAAAACAAAAGTGTAGCATATTTAAAGTGAAAAATCATTATCACTCAAAAATTTCCTGGGGTGATTATAATGTGCTCTCTCCTTGATGAAGAACCACTGGCAGAAATCCTAACATCTCACAGATGTGGAGCCTTTCAGTACAGTGATTAAAAGAGGTGGCAACTGAGAAAAGGGAGGTCTTGCAGGCACAGAACCTTTATCAGAAAGACTAATTGAGCACTTGACATGCTATTAGAAAAGACTGCCAATCCCTGAGGATGTTGTGTAGGTTACCATGCATTATGTCTAAGCTCCAAAATTACAGTTCACTCAAGTATTTCATGTTAACGGAGTGATTTCAGAGCTTTTAAGATACTGTATTCTTTAGTGGTACACTGAAATAACTCTTATGTGTGATCTCCACTGCCCTTTTAAAATCAAAATGTCTATTTATTTCAAAGATCTCTTTAATGGAGAATTGAGTTGGAATAAAAAGGTGTTAAGATAATTTCTTAATTACGTATAAAGCTCGGAAGGAAAGACACAGGCCTTCAGTTTCTTAAATTTATTCACCAGAATGAAATGAGAGATTTATCCTACTGACTTCCCAAAAAACTGTTTTTCTAGACAGCCAAACTTATCAGAGTTTATACAGACAAGATCAAACCCAGTACCTCCCAAATCTTTACAAATTAGCTATTCATAACTTCTTTCAATGCAATAGAACCAAAGCCAATCTAACATTTAAATATTTCCTGTATGGTTATAAGATAATAATTAAACTCATTTAAACTTGAAGGCCCTTTTCTTGAAAAAATTTATGAACAATTTTATATAGATTCCAATGCAAATCACTAAGCATATCTACACTGTAACATCTAATTAATGCAAACAAATTAGTCAACTTTAAGTTATAACTCGAAAAGCAGGTTTGAAGCAGTAGAATAGGAGTGGAAAGTCACAAACACCTTTTTTTTAAATTAAAAGATGCCACAAACACTGAATAATGAATCAATAGCTTTTCTTGATTCCACAAACATTTGTTAGGAATTATAGTCAGTGAAGCTAACGTTGTCAGTTCATGGGTGAAAGTAGAGAGCCCAGAATTCAAGGACAAAGGAAAGTTATCATTTAAAATTTACTGTTAACATTCAACCCACAATGATGCAGAATAAAAATTCCCAGAGTAGTCCCGTGGAGCAGAGTGTTTCCAAAATCTTGGTCAAGAGTCTATCTGAAACAATGACAAGAGTATATGGCATCTAGTAAAAAGGAGTCAAAGAGACAAAGTTTTTTCTTTGCAGTTGAGATGAAGGGATACTTTGCCCTTTCTTTACCCCAAAACGTCCCTAGGATGAAAAAGGATGATTAGCTTACCATAATTTGAAAGGAGTATATTTTAGATCTATTGTTAAATTAGCTAACGTACTCTGACCAATACAGAAGTTGGTATGCGTGAAAGGCTACTTCCCCAGAACCTAAGCTATGCGGTTACGTGGTTAGTGGTTGGCAGCAGCCTGAGAGCTAGCATTGCTGTTAGGAAGAGCCTTTGACAATTTCAAGGGCAGAATCCATGCAGTTCTAGGCAACAGGGTTGGAAAACAAATTGTCATCAGTGTATATTGGTTGTTATTGGTTGCATTTAACGAGATGTTGGAAGGAGAGAATGCGCTTAGGTAAGATCTGGCTAGTTTTAAAGCAAAAATCAAGGCGTTGGCAGGATTGGTCCTTCTGAGGGCTATGAGAGAAGGATCGGTTCCAGGCTTCTCTCCTTGGTTCAGAGAGCCGAACCATCTCTCTGTGTCTTTTACACTGCTTTCCTTCTGTGTGTCTCTCTGTGTCTAAATTCCCCCTTTTTAATAGGACACCGGTCATACTCCTTTAGGGTCCATTCTAATACCCTCACATTAACTTGATTACCTCTATGAAGACCCCGTCTCCAAACAAGGTCACGTTTTCAGGTACCGGGGCTTAAGACTTTAACATGAATTTAGGAGGAACAGAATTCAACCTGTAATGGAGAGAAGGGACGTTGGGATACAAATGGCAGCCTGTGCCACAACGCCCAGATTATAATGGCCCCCAGTTTATGCCTGGATGGTCGGCACAATCCAGCTCCCCCTGCCCAGGGTATTTGGGAGTTCACAGGGATGAGTCAGCTCCAGTTCTCTGTATTTTTCCATATAAGGCACCTCACGAGACCCATCATCATAGCTTATATACATGTGAGTGTATTTTATTGACTTTGTTCCCAGGACTCCACAATACTACTGCTAGTAGCTAAAAACAACAGTTAAATTTTACTATGCATAGGCAGATTACATTCTAGGTGCTATGCTAAACCATTTGAATTGCACAGATTTATTAGGTGAGTGGTAGTTTTATCCCCATCTTCAATAGAAAAAACTGAGATACAGAGAATTTACCCAAGGTCATGTAGTTGGTAAATGGCAGAAATAGAATTAGAACCCAGGTCTTTCTGACTCCAGAGCCTGTGCTCTTAACCACTATACCACACAGTTCCTCAAAAGTTTCTGCTAATGTGGCAGCTATAGTTTATGGCTCAATCCCTCAGTCCTGGATCAGGGAACACATGCTTTACCTTCTCCTATAGTCTGAATTTTACTTCTACGTCTCTGTCTCTTACAAAAGCATTCAACCTAACATCACAGTCTACAGATCTTAGCTCCAAAATATATTTTGAGTCTTTCCATTTGTATGTGGTTCCCACTGCCGCCATCTATCATCTAAGCTCCTAGAATCTGCAGTCTGTGGATGCCAATGAGGTCATATGCAGTTTAATGCCTGTGTTAGTTAGGATTAGTCTGGAATATCCTTTAAAGTGGTTCTCCCACTTTTACTCTTGCCCCTGAGATCTGGTTTTCCAAAGGAAATTTGTTTTCCTGCGTATAACCTTAAAAAAATGCAAGCTAGTTTAAAATCTTTACCTAAGTTTCTGACATCATCTCTACCTCTCTTTTTATTTTTTAATCTTTAAAAAATTTCTTCAATTACAGCTATATTCCATATGATTTTGTATTGGTTTCAGGTGTACAGCACAGTGGTTAGACAATTGCATACTTTCCAAGTGTCCCCCCGATATTTTCAGTCCTCATCTCTACGTCTCTTGCCTTGCTCGCTACTGTTTGACCACACAGGCCGTTTGATTGTTGTCTTGAATAAGGCAGGTAGGTTTTCTCCTGCTTCAGGGCCTCTATATTCTACTAGCAACCCTCTTTCCTCAGATATTTGACTTAATGTCTTCTTCTTATCCTATGTACCTTTGTATAAATGTCACTTCTTGGGAAGGTACTCCTTGGCCAATCTAAAGTATGTTTCTACTATCCATCTCTATTACATTACCTTGTTTCATTTTTCTTCAAGATACTTCTCAACAGCTAACATTATCTTAATTGCTTATTTGTTCATTATCTGAGGACCACCCCCCGCAGACACAACTAGACAGTAAGTTAATGTTCTCTGTTTGCAGTTCTAAAGCCTAATGAATGGTAGACGTTTAACCAGTAATTATTAAAGAATGAGTGAATGAGTGACTCTCCCAAGGCACAGTGCACAACACTCCTTCCTTCCTCCTCCCATCTCAAAACAAAAACAAAGACACAAACAAAAAACCCAATCGAATAACCCTAGAGGGAAGCACCAAATTAACAGGTCCACAAACAGCTAGCTTGCACTCCAGTGTCAGCTCAGTATATATACTCAGTGAGGTTTTTCTGAATCTTTTTACGTCCCCCCAGCTGCCACCACTGACCTACATTGCCTATACAGCACTATATAGCAGCACAGATAGGTTTTGAGGGGCCGATCTCAAGGCTGAGGCTGTCCAGAACCCTGCTTTCTGGAACCCACTAGCCTTTGGCCAGGAAATAGGAAAGAAGGCCACTTAGAAGGGAATCGAGTAATGTTTTCTATGTGTCAGATCAGAGTCATTTCAAGAAGTTTACATATGCGAACTCACAAAGACTCTGGAAATTCTGTGCTATCATTATAACCAACTACAGGTGAGGAACCAGGGACACAGAGAGGTAGAACAGCTCGCCTAAAACATTACATACATAGTCGTTTGCTGAGTTGGGGTTTGAATTTAAGATGTTTAGCTTCATGTTTATAACCATCGTTACAAGTAAAATTTGGAAGGTGGGGGCTAGAACACTAGCATAATTAGAACTTAGAAGTGACAGAAATATGTTTTGAAAACCACTTGGATTACATACATAAGAACATCCTCTTACTAATCAAAAATCAAATATCAAGCTCTTTTCTCTCAATTTGTGAACTATTTTATCTACATTTGTTAAAAGTTAAATTTCATTACAACCCAATTCCAAAGGGAAAAAAAAGAACAAATTTTTCTTGGTATCTACTGTTGTTTCAAAGGGAAATCAGGACATAATTCTTTGTCCTCTGAATCTCGTGCCCTGCTTGCAGTGCCTACTTGCTTTCTTTAGTAACCTGTCATATGGCATTAGGGAAGTCATATTGCCTTACAGTGCCTTTCTTCTGGGCCAGTGAAGCACAGGGACAGAGACTACCAGCTCCCGACTCAGGCCAGTGACTTTGCAACTACTTACCTATGTGACCTTGGACAGGGTTGATATTACTTCACCAAGCTTATTTCCCCAACTTTACAGTTGAGATAATACCCAACACACAAAGCTGTAGTAGGATTAATAAGACACAATATAAATTGTTTGACATATAGTAGATGCTTGTTATTTTTATTGTGATTATTAGAATATATAAAATTCAGTTTTGTCCGAGAAAACAGACCCTACCTTCAGTACACTTATTAACAGATATAAATTAGGTAGTTTTCCAGATTTCTCCTCATTTATTCAGTGTTACTTGGGGACCTCCTATGCATAAAGACAAAAATGTCTTAAGACAGTTATGTTTCAATTAGGCCAATGAGTGTTGTACATGTTTACCTATATTAAGAACTAGAAAGTAATAAATATTTTAAGTGAGTGACAGTCATGAAAACTCAGAGGAGGGAGAAATTGCTTTCACTTCCAAGAGGTGAAAAGGGGCATCTGAGCTACGCCTTAAGGGATGTCACTAATGAGTAACGTTTCTCTGAGTAGACAACAGACTAAAATAATTACTTTCTCTTCTGTGGTATGTTTCATCACTTTGTACCACTTTTTAAAAATTAAATTTATATTAGATTGTAATGCCAGTTTTTGTCTCCTCATTATGCACTTCTGGATGGCAGGGACTGTCTTATCACCACTGAATTCTTCTGCATCCAGTTAAAGGAATAACTGTAATCACGAGAGAAATTACAGAAAAGCTGTTTCAGTTTTAGGGTTCGTCCAACCTTGAGGGTGGCTCTAGAATCTGAGGGATTTTAACTTCAGGTTGTGCCTTTAAGCTTGGTAAAGTGGCTTTTAGGACTGACAGATAAAAAAACAGGACACCCAGTTAGATTTGAATTTCAGATAAGCAACAAAATATTTATTTGGTATAAGTGTGCCCCGTGCAATCATTATGGCACGTTTATAACAAAATGTTACCCTTGTTTATCTGAGATTTCTTATTTAACTGGGCACCCAGAAATTTTGTGTGCGAAATATGACAAACCTGACTTCTCTCTTATCTGTTACTGGGAAATGGGGATGAAAACAGTACATTCTTAAGATAATCTATACAAAGAATCTCGCCCACGATAAACCCTTAATTCACCTTCAAAATCAGGATACTTTAGTAAAAGATCTCTGTCAAACCTCCAGGACAGTGGCCCCCAAATTTGGTTACCCTTATTAGATGGCTTTCCAAAGACTGCAGAAAAAGTTCAGTACAACTCTGCAAAAAAATGGCAAACTACTTTGAGGGACTTGGAAATTTGCCTTCAAAGTAATAACTCAACGGCGTTTAACGTCACATCAGGCAAAAAAAACCCAAAAAAACAAACAGTCTTACAGGAAAAGGGCTGGCTGTACCTCTGCGCATGCGCACAAGAGCTCCAGCATCTCCGCCCCTCCGAGTCGCGTGGGGGGGGAGCGGCCGGGCCTCGCCACTTGGCCCAGGCCGGGACCTCGCCCAGGGATGGAGCCGGAAGAGGGGACCCCTCTGTGGCGGCTGCAGAAGCTTCCAGCCGAGCTGGCCCCACCGGTGAGGAGGGCGCGGGCGGCGGCAGCGCGGGGTCGGGGCTCGGGTCCGGCTTGGCCTGCGGGTCAGGCCGCTCCAAACCAGACGCCTTCGCTGGGTTGGCCTCGCAGCCAAGGAAAGGGCGGGCAAGGGGCGTGATTTCGGGTGGCCGGCCCCCTGCTTCTCCTGGAGAGCTCTGGAGGCCGAGATATGGGGCCACCTCGGCGCCCCGGCCTGGAGTTGCCCCTCAGGGGACTTTCCGCGCCGACTCAGCCGGGCGGCGCCGCACCCTGGTGGGGGTGGCCCATTGCTCCCTCGCCGGGCATGGGACCCAGTGACCCTTGGCGGGGGAGCGCAGCCGCTGCGCGGTCCCTGAAAGCTTAGGTCGTGGAGCCGGTGGTTTGCAGCTTTTCGCTTACCTTTCATTCATTCATTCAGCACATACCTCCCAAATGCTACCTGTGCACTAGGCACAGGGCCAGGTGCTGGGGATACCGTGGCGGCCTAGAGAGGCGTACCCGCCCCCTTGAGGGAGGCAGGAAAGAAAGTAATGGTAAGAGCTTACAGTAACTGGGCGACCTGACTTGGCAGGGTGTTCCAAGGTGGCCTTACCCTCCAGAGGTGACATATACGCTGCCACCTCCACTTCTCAAGTCTAAGAAGAACCTGGCTTGTTGAGGATCTGCAAAAAGCCCCGTTCGTTGTTCAGCCAGCTTTTCGTTGTCGTCCACCATGTGCTGAGTGCCATGGTGGGTAAGGTAGAATGGTGAGTGAGACGCAACCTGTGCTCGCTGTCTAGCGAGGGAACTGAGAGTTACCCAGTAATGAGCTTGTGGGAGGGGTAGCAACCCAGATTTGAAGGAGCGGGGGAAGGTTTTTCAAAGTAGGTTTAGTCCTGAGGGATGATTAGGAACCAGACAGGCTAGAGGGGAGAGAATATTTCAGACAGAAGAAATAGCAGCCACAGAGGCTAGAAGAAGAAAGTCCCTTCCCCTGCCCCGCCCCCAAGACCTGCTATAGTTCTTAGAGGCTGCAATTCAGAGTGAGAAGCAGGGGAGGAAGAAGGCTAGACAGGTAAGCAGGAGCCATGCTCCTGCATTTAGTCTTTACTACCGAAGGCACTTGCATTTTGAAGTATTGTTTTTGGCAGCAGCAAAATTTTAGTGAGTTCGAAAGATGAAAGAAATGTGGAGGTATGTGTGGTGTTATAGAGAAGGAGTTATTGCTTAAAATGAAGTGGAATGTGATCCAGGGGAGGAGTTGAAAGACTTGCTGCGAAAATGCATTTCCAAGTTAATTGGGTTGAAATACTCTCCTTATAAGACAGCTGTGTCCTGGAGAAGACTACCATGTTAATCATTTGCCTAGAATAGTGCAGGCATACATAGTAGGTACTCAGTTAATATATGTTAAAGGCATGGAACATAGTACTACTACTAGTAGTAGTAACAGTGATAATAATCAGAAGAATGATAACAAGGGCTAGCAATGTTTAAGTGCCATGTATAAGCCAGCAATATGCAATATGCCAAGTGATTTGCCTATATTATTTAATCTTTACAACATTATGAGGATTTCGATGTTATCCTCATTTTACATACGAGGAAACAGAGGCACAGAAGTTTTACATAATTTGACAAACCTAGTTAAGTAGTGGGACTAGGATTCAGGCTAGCCAGTTTCATTCCAAAATCCATAGTCTTAATTACTGTGTTCAGTTATGTGTCAGGATTTCCATTGCTGATCTTAAGGTAGGATAGAGAAAAAGGAATGTAAAAAAAGGAACAGAAAGTTAATAAGGGCTTTCTTGGAATGGAACAAAAGAAGAAAGTATGAATGTTATGATAAATGGAGGCAAGGGAAAATTAAGTTTGTACATCTATAGTAACAGACTTTGTTATTGGTATAAATATGTCTGAGGAATTCTAAGATGAAGCATTTACACCACCCATCTTCCTTTTGGTAACATCGGAAAAACAACAGCATATCTATATAATTTTCTAGCTTCTGAACATGGACAAAATGATAAAATGTGTATGTGTGTGTGAAATTCTTAACTTTTAATTAATAAAAACATGTTTAAAATAGTTACATTTCAACCTCCGCTGGGCTTTGGGATAACACGAACTTCTCCCAACAACACTTGTTTGCTATAGGGGAGATAAATCTGTTTTATAATTTTAGTCATGGTCACATTTATTTTCTTTCTTTCTCTCTAGCTTCTTCACAAAATAATTGATGGCATTTGTGGCCGAATTTACCCTCCCTACCAGGACTATCAGAGTGTTTGGGATTCCACAGAGTGGATACATGTGCTGGAAGACGTTACCAAGTTTTTCAAAGCTGTAGTTGGCAAAAATTTATCTGATGAAGAGGTAACTTTAATATAAATTTCTATTTGTTATAATAAATAGTGTTCAGAGTTTTTATTAAGCTGGTCATCAGGGCACTATAAGATATATACAAGAGCCATCATTAGTAAATACCTACTAAGGAAAACCTCGTTATTGTAATTAGAAAATCTGATTTTGAAAGTTGTGGGTTTTGTAGTTTTGATTTTCTTTGTTTATATTTTTTAACTTGTGAAACATTTAAACAATACAGAAGAAAACCAAAAGTTAAATAAGCTGACACCTGCATTCCCATTACCACCGTTAAACAATTGCTAACATTTTGCTTTATGTATTTCAGTTTTGTGTGTTTGTTTTAGAAACAAGGCATTACAGATATACTAAATACCACCTGGGTATGCCACCCTCCCCCTGGAGATCACCACTTGTGAAGTTAGCGTGCGTGTTTTGTGTTCTGTGTTGTATGAGTATTTGCAATGTATACAACTGTTTGCGCTATTTCAATATGTACTTGTAAATGATAACAAAAATATCCATTTGTAATTTTTTTAATGTAACATTGTTTTAGGTTTATCAATATTGATAAATGTGGCTCTCATTTATGTATTTTAGCTCCTTATAGTAGTTGATGATAGGAATTAGGAGAACTCATTTTTCTGTCTGCCTGCTGATGAGCAGTTAGCTCGTTGCCTCTTTTGTTATTACAGATGGGGTCGCTCCATTTCATGTGTCTTCTTGTATGCACACGGGCCGGTTCTTCTAGGATAGACATCTTGAAGTTAAATTGCAGGGTCATGGGGTGTCCTTCCATTGAATTGCATTCGTAATATTTCTTGCCTTGAAGGCTGTATTGTTTGAAATATTAATATAGCTATACCAGCCTTTTTTCTAACAGTCTCCAGATTTATTCACTTTCATGCTCTTCATCAGTCAGCCCTTTTACTTTTTGTTTTGCAAAAATTTGTGTAAACCTCTAGTATGCTGTTTATGCATTCTCATCTTATTCTTTTCATAGCGACAAAAGTATTTCTTTTTTTCCCTTATTACCATTTTAAACCATATGTGAAAGGAGAGTGGAGCTATGTGTTTACATTTTAAACAGAAAGGCCCTTTCATTTATTTTATAACCATTTATTTTTATTCCTATAGATATCTCAGCAATTGAATGAGCTGAACTCATTTCATCAAGAAGCTATCATGAAATGCTTAAAAAGTAGAAAAGATGAAATTAAGCAGGCTTTGTTAGAAGAAATAGTTGATATTTCCTCTGCACAGCTACAGGATTTTGATTGGCAGTTAAAGGTGAGAATCTATGAGTATGTTTTTATTTCAGTTTTTGAATAGAAAAATACTTATTTTTTATAATATTATACACCTAAAGTTTCTGTTATTTTGAGAATACAATGTCCCATAAAGATATCAGAGATAATTAAAATTATATCTTTTATATTAACTGGGCAATCAGTATACTATAAATATTCAAACTATGTATAATAACTTTACAGTGATAAATTCAATTAGCTGGGGCTGTAAATCATAAGATGTTATAAAGAGTGAAGCTGTATGTGTGTATTTAACATATATTTTTGGCTCGAACTTTGTAGCCCTCATAGTCTTCCCAAGGTTGGTAATTGTGATTCTACCACTGGGAAAAATCTATAGTGTGTGTTTTAAAATAGCATTTAAAAACATTTTTAAAGGATAGTCTGGTTAGCGGGGCTCCTAATAGAGAGCCCAGAAATAAACCCATGTCTCTATGGTCAATTAATATTCGACAAAGGAGGCAGAAGCACAAAATGGAGTAAAAATAGCCTCTTCAACAAATGGTGTTGGGATATCTGCACAGCTACAGGCAAAAACATGAAATTCGACCACCAACTTATACCACACACAAAAATAAACTCAAGATGGAAAAAAGACTTAAATATAAGTCGTGACACCATAAAAGTCCTAGAGGAGAACATAGGCAGGAAAATCTCAGATATTCCACGCAGCAATATTTTTACCAATAAAGGAAAGAATAAACAAATGGGACTTCATCAAAATAAGAGGCTTCCGCATGGCTAAAGAAAACATCAGCAAAATGAAAAGGGAACCAACCATATGGGAAAATATATTTGCCAATGATTCCTCGGACAAAGGTCTGATCTCCAAAATGTATAAAGAACTCCTATGACTCTACTCCAGGAAGACAAAAAATCCAATTAAAAAATGGGCAGAGAACCTGAACAGACACTCCTCCAGGGAGGACATATAGAAGCTCCAGAGACATATGAAAGGATGCTCAGCATCACTAGCCATCAGATAGGTGTGAATTAAAAGCATAATGAGATACCACTTCACACCAGTCAGAATAGCCATCATATGCAAATCAAACAAGTACTGGTGAGGCTATGGAGAAAAGGGAACCCTAGTACACTGTTGGTGGGAGTGCATACTGGTACAACCACTGTGGAAAACAGTTTGGAATTTCCACAAAAAACTAAAAATGGAATTGCCTTTTGACCCAGCAATTCCATTGCTGGGATTATACCCTAAGAATCTCGAAACTACAATTCAGAAGAGCCTATGCACCCCAATATTCATAGCAGCACAATTTACAATAGCCAAATGTTGGAAGTAACCTAAGTGCCAAACAGTAAATGAGTGGATCAAAAAACTGCAGTACATTTACACAATGGAATACTACACAGCGGAAAGAAAGAAGGAGCTACTACCTTTTGCAACAGCATGGATAGAACTGGAGAGCATTATGCTAAGTGAAATAAGCCAGGTGGTGAAAGACAGATACCATGTGATCTCACCTATACGTGGAACCTAATCAACAAAATAAACAAGCAAGCAAAATATAACCAGCAACATTGAAATACAAAACAAACTGACAGTAAACAGAGGGGAGGAGGGAGGGGCATAACAGGGGAAAAGAAGAGGAAGAGTCATCAAGGAACATGTGTAAAGGATCCATGGACAAAGCCAGATTGGGGAAGGATTGAGGGTGGAAGGTGAGGGTTGGTGAGACTGGGGAAAGTGGTGGTGCAAAAATGTTGACAAAAAAAAAAAAAGGTTTTTTTTATCATAGACCCATTGGATGTATATGTACTTCCCAGCTATAAAGCTGCTTTAGTTTTCTGCTTCTGTTGACTGGTTGTCTTTCTTTCCTAACCTATGTTTTCTCTTTTATTCACTCTTTCTCTTTCTGTTCTTCAGATGTATGTTGGCTCGGCTTGGGTTTAATTTTTTTATTTTCTTCAGACTTTCCCTGTACTTGACAGCAAACAGGAGGACTTAAAAAAAAAAAGTATTGTCCGTAAGCTCTGATGCATATTTAATATAGTCTTGTTTGGTATCTATTAATTACTGTTTTTCTCATTTTAAGCAGCTTGCACTTTCCAGTGATAAGATTGCTACATTGCAGATGCCACTTTTAAACCTTCACCTAGATGTGAAGGAAAATGGTGAAGTCAAACCATATTCTATTGAAATGAGTAAAGAAGAACTGCAGAATCTAATAAATTCCTTGGAAGCAGCTAATAAGGTATTTGTTTTAATTTTTTTATGTGATTTAAAATGTTTGAGTTTTGATTACTATTATTAGAGCTATGTAAGAAAAACTCATAACTCACTTTTAGTATTTCTTTCCTTCCTGATATTTTATGTCAAGCACAGAAAATATTTTGTTATTTTCTACATCTCTACATTTAGACATTAAATTAATTATAACTTGTAATTTTAATTACTTAGTTTTGAGCATAATTTATAAAGTGTTATTTTTGAAAGAATAATAGTGCTGTTGTAACAGCTAGATTTGTTTTGCTCCAGTGCACATTAATGATAAAAATTAATTTTTCACCCTGAGGCTATGATATTAGTTAATTCTAAAGTGTCTTTCTGATTAAAAATAGTATGGCCTTGAAGAAAAGAGTGTCTTGTTTAACTGGACAAATAATAGAAAATTACCTTAACTACAGGAGGCAAATATACCTTGAAGTTATGGCAAAATCAGGTTGAGATAAGATAAAATTAAATGAATGACTAAAACCTTACATTTACAAAGGAATGGCTAAATAATGGTAGCCGTTCCTAGTGTTTAATTAATGAGAAAAATAATATTTGAACAGTAGAAACTGCTGCTATGAGGAAGAAACAAAAAGTTATTTTTGTTATGTATGTTTCTTTCATTGTTGCTCAGCGTTTTCTCTAGTGGTTGAGTCTTGGTGATTAGTTTTTCTTACCAAGCTCTTGCTAACCAATCTTCTTGACTCTGACTTGTTTAAACCCTGGTATACTTTGGCTTACTTCTACACTCTGCAGTTACTCAGCCATTTTGGTGCCTTGATGACACGTCCTCACGTTCGGTCACCAGACTGGTACTGGCTTGCGTTTGGATGGGGGCTAAATGTCTGACGGGACGTGTGGTGGAGCCTGGTGTAAATTGAAATCTTCTGAGCCGTGGATCCTGGCAGGCATGTGCCATCCGTTGCTGAGCAGTGTACTTGTTATCAGTTCTCCAGACACTCCACAGATTGCAAAGCATTTCATTCGACAGATACTGGCATCATTCTGGCATAAATTGATTCTCCCCTTCGCCCTTTGTTTTTAAGGTCATCCTGCAGTTGAAATAACTGGAAATGGAGAATACCAACATTATCAGATTATGCCGCTACAACTGATATGACAGAGCGAATACTGTGTGTTCAGAAAACCTGCAATATCCTATATGCCAGGCTGAGAAAGCAGCTGTATTGAGATTACAAAGATTAAAATTTATCAACTTCCCTAAAGAACAGGAAATTACATGGTCGACAGGAAATGCATAAAAAAAATTAAAGATAAAAAGCTATAATAGCAGTTCATATTTTCATAATGACTGTTCCGCTTCATTTATTAAATATTTGAGAGATCTTCATAGGTATAGAGCTTTACTGAAAACTAAAAATAGGCTCTGAAGTAATGTAAAATATGCAAAGCACAATAAATTTAAATTTTGCTTAAAGAAGTATGTGAATATCAAGGATGTGTATTATGGATATATATGACTAATTTGTGATATTTTAAAAAAACTTAAGGAATGTATAAGCTGCATATATAACTCAGGAGATTCCATATCTTACTCGTATTTCAAAGGAAAAATTGTAAAATGTAAAAATTCTTAGAGAAAGAAGCTCTTCAAACATGAATAAGAAAAAATAAATCTGTGTGAACAATTTTGAATTTATGAATTCTAGAAACTAAAATCTTATACTAAACCATAGGAAAAAATGCAATAACACTGCTCCTTTATAATTTCCATGTCTGATTGGGAGAATATTAGCTGATAAAAAGAATATATATGTCATTGTATAATGTATATGTTACTATTTAAATATCAGCTAAGATTATATATATATCGATTTTTGTTATAAACTCTTAATATTGAATGTAGCAGTTTTGGATGTGTATTAGCAAACAGATCATTTTTAATTTCAGTTGAGTTTAGAGATGAGCATTCTGAACAAATAAAAGGTACACTTTTATTATATTGCTTTATTACAAATAACTTTCTACATAATGCAGTAATACATAATTAATTGGTATCTGCTATTCCCAAGCTTTGTAGCTCGTTAGATCATCAGACCATTAGATGAGGGGTCTAGAGCAATTACCACTATTTTTATGTAGATGAGGGTAGGCTTAGAGAGGTTAACGTGTATCCGGGTGTGACCTAGCTGGTGCTCTCAAAATGTGTCTGCAGACTAATGCCAGCCTATGGACTGTTTATTGTAGGTCAATGATAAATGAAGAGCTGGTGCCAGAATGTTCATCAATATACTGCTTTCTTAACTGGGAAATTTTGGTTAAGAGAAAAAAAATTGGTTGAACTAAATAGTGTGATTAGGGAGGTAGTCGATTTATCTTCTTGTGCAAGTTCCTTATGTCATTATGGACGAGTCACCACACTGAATAATGCTGGTACAGTGTCCTGAATTTCAGCCCTCCATACAGTACTTCCTCTGGGAAGGAAGGTCTTGGTCTTTCTTAGTCTCCTCTCACTACATTAGCATATTTAAACACTTTATTGAAACCTGCCTGACGTACTATAAACTGCACATATTTAAAGTTTACATTGTGGTAAGTTTTTATATACTCCTATGTACCCCCAGAAAAGCAACACCTCAATCAAGGTGGTGAGTATATCATTATTCCTGAAAGTGCCTTCTTGTTCCTTTGTATTCTCTGCTCCTGTACCGTGCCCCCCACCCCAGAAGACCACTGATCTTCCTGCCACAAAAGATTCCGATTCATTCACATTTTCAAGAGTTGTTAAATGGAATCATACAGTATGTACTTTTTCCTTTTTTTGTGCTCTGGCTCCTTTCAGCATTATTTTGAGTTCATCCATGTTGTTGCACATAACAATAGTTCATTCCTTTTTTTTATTGAGAAGTTTTCTGTTGTAGAATTCTACTATGCTTTGTTTATTCCCCTATTAATGGATATTTTGTTTGGTTAAGATTTTTGGCTAGTACAGTACAAAATGCTACACACTTCTTGTGTATGTCTTTATGTGGGCATATACTTTCCTATGAATAATACTGAGCAGCAAAATGGCTGGATCATATGGTAGGTTTATGTTTATCTTTTCAAGAAGCTGCCACGCTTTTCCAACGTGATATTACCATTTTACAGTCCAAAGCTCAGCCTATGAGCATTCCACCTCCACTTCCCCTCCAACACTTGGTACAGTCTTCTTCATTTCAGCTATTCTAATAGGTATATCGTGGTATCTCACTGTGGTTTTAAAAGACTGATGATATTGAGCATCTTTCTGTGTGCTTGCTTGCCATCTGTGTATCTTTGGTGAAGTGTCTGTTTAGATCTGTTGCCATTTTTAAATTGGATTGTTTTCTCATTGAGTTTTGGACGTTCTTTATAGACCCTGGATACAGTCATTATTCATCTATCTATCTATCTATCTATCATCTATCTATCTATCTACCTATCTATCTATATATATGGGTTTTTTTTCCAATTTGTCACTTGTCTTTTTCTGTAAATAGACTTTATTTTTTTAGAGCTGTTTTAGATTTACAAGAAAATTGAGCACATAGTACAGAGAGATCCTGTATACTGCATGTGCAGTTTCCCAGATTATTAATGTCATATTAGTATGGTACATTTATTATAATTAGTGGCATAATATCAATGTATTATTTTAAACTAAATTTCATAGTGCATTCAGACTTCCTAAATTTTTACTTGATGTCCTTTTTCTGTTCCAGAATTCCATATCATATTTAGTTGTTATGTCTCCTTAAGCTCCCTTTGCCATGATAATTTCCCATGCTTTCTTTTTAATAACCTTGACAGTTTTGAGGAGTGTCAGTGAGATATTTTGTAAGATGTTCCTCTATTGGAATATAATGTTTTTCTCATGTTTAGACTGAGGTTATGGGTTTTGGGGTGATCACAGAGGTAAAGTGCAAGTTACATTACATCATGTCAAGGGTACGTACTATTAACAGGATTTATGATGACACTTTAATTACTTGGGTGAGGTAGTGTTTGGTAGGTTTTTTTCCAGCTGTAAAGTTACTCTTTTATTCCTCCTTTTTCTATACTGTGCTCTTTGGAAGGAAGGCACTCTGGGTAGCCTGTGCTTAAGGAATGGGAGTTGTGTGCTACTTAATGAGAGTTATATAGATACTCTTATTGAGGCCAGAGTATCTACATAAATACAAATCTGGAATAATTCTGCTCAGATATGTCTCATCTCTCCTAGTTATTTAATCATTTATTTATATAGTATTGACTAATGGATGTTTATTTTATACTTTAAGTTACGATCTAATAATAATTACTCAAAATTGTTTTACCTTAGGTCATTGGGAGCTCTCTTAGTTGGTTTCTTTGTCCCTTTAATACAACGTTATCAGTGTGTGTGGGGGGGGGCAGTATTTATTTATTTATATATTATTTCCTTAAATTTTTGGCCATACAAGATGCTTCAGGCCCATTTTGTTTGTTTTCTGCCCAGTCTAGAACCAACCATTTCTCCAAGATACCCTGATTCATTTTACTGAAGAATGGTATTAGATACAAGCTAGTTGTGCTCATTGTTACTGGGAAGTTGTTTTTTTAAGGCCCTCTCAGCTGACAGATAAAAAATATATATGTGAAAAGTACCCTGTGTGCTTACAAATACCTATAATATTTATATAACCACCTATATATTAAGCTACACATGAGTTCGTCCTCATGCCTCCAACTCTAATCCATTACCACATGGATTATTCTAGTCTACTCCCCTTCCGTATCTGTAAATTCAGGTTCCAGCAGTGAGAAACCTGACTCCCAGCATCCACCACCGATTTACTCAGTGGTTCCATTCCAGTGTATATGCAGTAGTGTCTGAATTGTTGATCCGTACCCCAGTGGGACTAACAACTTTACCTTCTAGGGAGGATGTAAGCGCATTTTCTTTTCCTTTCAGTTTTACAGACTGCACTCATTTTCAAAGTTACTTAAGGTCAGCACCTTTTCCCTCCACTCCCTTCAGTGAGGTGGTTTTATATAATTTGTAATGCAGTTCGATTTTTTTAGCAAAGTGTGTACGCCTTGCTAGGATCCCCGGACTTCCTAAGTGATTTTTAAGTTTGCACACGTTAAGGTTCACTCTGTTGAACAGTGCTGAGTTTCAACAAATGCCTAACGTCATGTATCCACTGTGCGGAATAGCTCAATACCCTAAAAATCCCCTGAGCTTTACCTATTCATCCATTTACACGTTTCTCTGAACCCCAGACAACCAACAATTTTTTAAAAAATGTCTACATAGTTTTACCTTTTCCAGAATGTCATACAATTGGGATCCTACAGTATGTGGTCTTTTGACTGGCTGCTTTGCAATGTGCATTTAAGTTTCTTCCATGTCTTTTTGTGGCCTGGTTAACTTTTTTTTTTTTAAATTCTCTGAATAATATTTCATTGTATAGGTGTTCCACAGTTTTTTTTATCCATTCAGGTATTGAAGGGCATTGGTCGTTTTCACTTTATGTCAATTATGAATGAAGCTGCTTTTGTAAACATTCACTGGCAGGTTTTTATGTGAACACGAGTTTTGAAATTGAGTAATACTTAGGAGTGTGATTGCTGGGTCATATTGCATAATAAGTTTAGCTTTGTAAGAAACAGCCAGACTCTTTCAAAGTCACTGTCCCGCTTTACATTTCTTTTTTTTTAACTGTGGCAAAAAAATCTCCAAAACACCTAACGTGAACTCTACCCTCTTAACAAATCTTTTGGTATTCAGGACGATATTAACTATGCACTTATTGTACAGCAAATCTCTTGGGCTTTTTCATCTTGCGTCACTGGAGTGCTACCTTTTGAACAGCAGCTCTTCAATGCCCATTCCTAGCCACTGACTCACCATTGTGCTCTCCGCTCCGAGAGTTTGACCACTTAGAAGTGGAATCACGCAGTAGTTGTCCTTCTGTAACTAACTTACTTCACTTACCATAATGTCCTCAATGGCCATGCATGCTTTAACACAGTGATTTTCTCTCGGTGTACTGCAAGAGGCACACCAGTGTGCCGCAAGAATTTTTAAAACATTCAATACCTAAGTAGTCAGGGGTACTCCTCTCTTAGATTGTCGAATAAAAAAATGAAACAGCTGACACAATAATAGCCGGTGTGAATGAATCAAAGTTATACCTATTTTTTTCGTTAGGTCAGCAAAATATATTTTGGTGTGCTGCAGAATTTTAGTAATTATGTGTGCCATGAGATGAACAGGTTGAAGAGTGCTGATTTTATGTATGATAGGATTTCCTTTTTTAGGGCTGAATGATATCCCATTTGTATGTATATGCATTTTCTTTACCAATGGACATTTACGTTATTTCCACTTCTTGGCAATTGTGACTAATGCTGTAATGAGCATAGCAGTGCAAATATCTCTTCATGGTCCCGTTTTAAATTCTTTTGGGTAAATACTTGGAAGTGGGACTGTTGGGCTATATGGTAGTTCTCTTTTTACATCTTTGAGGAGCCTCCATACTGTTTTCCATAGTGACTACACTGCTTTACATTCCAGTCAACAGTGCGTAAGGGTTTCAGTTTCTCCACGTCCCTGGCCAACAGTGGTGACGACACAGATACACACCTACCTTATGTCAACTTCTTATCTCTCATCCTTATAGCGAATCCTAAACATGCTACCAATATATTTGTTCTTTTTCTAATTTAAGTAAAACTGACAGCCACTTATTTCTCCAGTTGTATAACATAGTCTTTTAGAAACAGTAACCAGTGTAGGGTGTCTCTAAAACCCCTGGTAACTCTGCCAGCCAGAGACCTGCTGAGAAAGTGCCACGTCCCAGTTCCTGCGCGGGGCGGGTGTTAGTCCTTACACTGGAATTCAGACTCTTGCTGAAGGGTCACTGTATACTAACAACCAATTAATGGGTAAATAAGCTTCACACCTTTAATCTGTTAATTATTTTGTCAACATATTTCTGGAGGGAGAGAATGAGTTTGGAGGTTGAAAGTTTTTAAACTATTATAGAAAGACTGATATATTGGCCAACTCATTTACAGGGAAGATTTTAAAAGAAATTTGACATAACACCTCACAAATGAATGCTATTAAATTCCATTGTAGGCATCATTTTTGAATACAAGAGGACCTCATTTTTTTCTAATATATAAACTCCAAATGTTGAAATGTTTGAAAGGTGTATTATTTTAAATAATATATATATTTTTTAAAAAGTCGAAGTGGTACAGAAATAAGCTCCTGAAAAGTGCTGGTATATTCCCCAATTGTTGAATAATACTGCAGAGAAATTCTTCCAACTTCTTTTTCCTTTGTATTAAATTTTACAATAAAAGCCCTCAAATGATAGATTCAGAATTAAAAAAATTTTAAAGATTATAAAAAGACATGTCTGAAATCTCCCGTGTTTTTAAGTATAGTACAAAGTAAGCTTTTTATATGTAGGCATTTTTAATAAAAAAGTTTTATTTTTGTTTTAGGAATAAACAAGCTAACATAAATAGTACATATTTACAGCAATAACTACATTTTAGAAGCTACACAACGGCTTTTGCAGGTATAGCTGATGGTTTTTCACATCAGCCTTCAAATGGGTTTCTTTCATTTGCTGCAACATTGAAAATCTTGTAGTGCAAAGTAAAGAAAACAGCAACTTATTTTATAGCAAAGCCACATCATTAACACGACCATTAAGTGAAATACAGTCCTGCGACTGCAAGGGCATCTGTGAGTCCTGAAATTGAGGGCACAAGAGTGTCTTGTGTCCATACCTGATTGCATGTAAGTTGATTTTATTTTACAAGAATACATGATTACTCAATGAATGATTAAGAATAGAAAAAAAAGGCCATGAAGGGTAAAAGGAATCAGAGGATGCCGAACAGTTTCTTAATCACTGATTCGTTGTTTAGAGGAAAATCTATTTCCTCTTTCATGTGTATAAACCACAGTCTACAAGATTTATGGATTTTATCCACAGATAGTTTTTGAGATAGCGAAGACATAACATCACATACTTGAGGCACATAAAGAGGAATTAATGAAACGGCTAGAATATTTTAATCAAATCCCTAACAGAAAGGGTACACTCAAGCACACTTTATGAAAGTTTGGTTTCAAATGTAAAAAGCGGCTACAGAAAATCACAAGTTTCATTAGACGGAACAGCAGTTTCAGTCAGAAAATGCAGCATATATTAATACAAAATAGAAACTTGAATTATAAAAGTAAGGAATCCGCCTTTCTTGACGTGTTAAACCTGTCTCATTTCATTAAAACTTCTGTAGTTTTCCAGAAATACTTATTCTTGCCATTTAACTTTATTTGGGGTTTGTTAGATATACAAAAGTATCTGCTTATATAAGAAAGAAAAATGCTTATGTCAAAAGAGCAAAAGAACATTAAAATATTGTGATTTATGTTTCTTTGCAATGAAAAGAGTTCTGCCTGCTGAAAAATAAAGACTGAGAAAGTGTTTACCAGAACTGTATTACCAATTCAGATATGAATGAGCTAAATCATGTTTGGAAATGAGCTAAATCGTGAATGACTAGACAATCCAGCAAATTGACTCGTGGAGTTTTAAAAACACAAAGAATAAAACATTTAACATTTTCTAACATATTTGGTGAGTGTAGCATAACGGATTTTAAGAGGCAGCAGAAGTTATGAATTTCTCCCTGTAGATGCGTAGCACCTGCTTTTGAAAGCCCCAGCTATGTAGTACAGGGCACTATGAATTAAAATAGCAGAAGACTGATTTGGAAAGTTTAGCTGATTTTTGGATTGAATCAAGTTATAGGTGAGGTGGTAGCCAAAGAGGTGTTCCATTGCTGGCAGGGTACTAATTTTCCCATTCTTTAGCCTAATGAGTCCAGCCTTCCCAAACTTCCAGAATCACTGTATAAAGATCTTTGCCCCAGGTCTCCTTGGGTAAAGTTAAAGGAGTGAAATAACTATTCAGACATGATGGACAGCCCAGAGAATTTTTCAAGCAAGCAACCCTAACCCAGATGCATTTCTCTCAAAAAACAGTTTTATTTGTATTTATACAATAGTAAAGTTTCCAATGTACAGTTCCATTAACCTTTTAAATGACACGACAACATTGTTTCACATTAGCCATTAGGTTCCAATCACAATGGCACAAAATGTTGCCTGGTGGTCAAAAATAAAAAGCTTATTTAAAAATGTCAAAAAGCTTTTGGTCCTTGTAAACATTTAGATCATTTGGGATTTCCAGAAACTTCATGAAACGTAATGACTTCGTAATAATGCCACATGGTAGTTTTTATCAAGAGGGTTACCAGTCCTTTCTAAAATAAAGAGCTGAGCAACACGGCCAGCGAGTATGTGTGTATCCAATCATGAGCATTCCTCACCTAGTAGGGCAGTGGGCGTTCTGAATGGGAAATGTTACCAGTACGTATAATTCTGTTTTCCATGATGCCGCAGTGAGAATAATTGAGGGGCTTCCTTAAAAATGTCTAAGGGGCATTGTTGCAAAATATAAAATATTTCAAGCTTTATCCAGTGAGTATTTAAAAAAGATGTAGGAAACAGATTAACATGAGTTGATTAGCTTAAAAAAAGTAGAAACACTGCAATTCAATGTATTTGGGGGGAATATCAAATAGAAAAATATGTTATCTAGTAAAAGTGGAGTGGCTCGCTGCCACTCAGAGGTAAGGCTTGCAAATGATGTATTTCTTATGCTAGTATGTAAAAATGTAACAGGAGAGTAGGAAAGTTAACAACCGAAAGTGGGGCAGAAAACGTATTTTTCTGATAATCCCTGTATGCAGTCTTGAGGGACAGTGATGAATGTCAAGAGCTGCCTGTTCCTCGTAGATAGTTCTAAACCCACTGGTTCCTTGGCAGAAATAAACCCTGGTGTGCAGTGCTTGCTGAGAGCATTCTCTGAATTCTCGAGTGCCCCGATTATGCAGTGTATTCCCAGCTTTAAACATAAACCCCCACAAATCTAGACTTAAAATGTGTTTAATAAGGCAAATGTAGGTAAGTGGTGGAAAATGAAACTTTAAAATGTTTCCTTTTTCCATAAAGGAAAAGCAGTCGTCATTAGCATAGAATGTTCAATTCTGTCAGCAGTGGTAGAGTCTGGAATGGTGGTATTAGGGTTCTGTCAGTTTAGTGATAAGCAATGGAAAAAAAAAAACAAAACTCAGTGACCACTTTGCACAGACCCCAACCTGGGTTCGATGTAACTTTGACTGCATTTTTCAAGTCCACGTAGAGATTTGTAGACATAGGCTCTACAGAAGTAAAATAACATGGGGTGTGTGTGTGTAGGGAACACCTGCCTCACAAAGCATTATCCGTACTGCTGACATATCGCCCATTAGAGAAATGTGTTTCCCTAAGGCTGCAGTAACCAATGCGGGTAGTTTAATCAGCCTTTACAGACTTTCTACCATGTACAGAACAATAGATACATTGGGCAATGCAAAAGAATGGGAAAATAGGGTATTTACCCAAAAGGATCTTATACTCTATTTAGGGAGGAAGAACATCTATTTGCAGAAGTGCAGGGAAATGCACAAATGAATTACTTGTTACTATTGGACAAAGAGGTAGTGAGGACTGAGCGAGGGCTAGCAGGAGAGTGAACAGGGGAGGGAAGGCCGCTGCCCATGGGTAGCTTTTTGGATGATGTTGGCCTGATTCATAATCCACCGCGGGGAAGGGTATAAGGAGAGAAATCTGGGCAATGGGAATAAAATGTAAAACTTCAAGCATGAGGACAAGAAGATTTTGAGATGGTGTGCGGCTGTTGCTGTGGGAGGGTAGAGCAAGACAGGATTAGCCCGCTTGAAGGCTGAGTCAGGGGAACGAGGGGAAACGAGGTGGGCATGGGTGGTGGAGAAGACTGAGGTCAGGCTTCTTTAGGATTTCATAGGGAGCCTAGACGTATATTTTCTCCAAGTGTTAATATTAATTTATTAACCTTTCTCATACCCTCCAGGGATGGGGATTATGAGAGCCAGTTATTAGCGTGACTATATAATTTATTAAGTAAATGGACAATTTTGAGACTGAAAAGTGGCTCTATTGGTAATTACACACCACTGGGACTGTCTTTCTGTCTTAGGGAAATGGGGCCTATTGTCCCTAACAGTCATGTTATCGAAAAAGAACCAGGGCTCAATTTGGGCTCTTCAGTAGCTGAGCTAGCTATTCCTTCCACGCTTTCCCTCAAGGGACGACTGAAAGGCTTTAGTGCGGCAGCTGGGGGACGGTGGAGGAGAAGGATAGAAGAAGACTTTTTACTGGGCACACGTATCTAGCTGTCAGGAGTAGAAATTGTTCTTTCCTTCTACTCGCCACTCATTTTTGAACCAACCAAAACCTGGATCATCAAGGCAAAAAGGACACAAGACGGTGATGGGTCCAGGACTGGGGAGGAACATTGAAGGGGATTGCTTTTCTGCTCAGGTGTTACTTAGAAGTTGGCTTTTCCACTCACAAGGGGTGTTCCTTAGCTTTTCCAGACTGAGTGACACCTTTGAAAGATCTGCAAATAGAGACCATACTGACTTATGTTACCTGAGACTCTCTAGTGCTCTTAAAGGGAAGTATTGTACTGTAAATCATGACTAAAGTCATAAAATAATTTTTTGCCACTTGCCTTCCAATTTAACTTCTTGTTCTTATATAGAACTTTTTAAAGGAATGTGAAAAAGCAGCGACTTCGATTCATTTGACAATCTGATAGCTTACCCCCAAAGACATGCCATAAGAAACATTACTAAATGGTGGAGCTATGTTAGCAGAGGCCATGGTACTTCTCCACCTTTCTGGGACTCTCCCATCTAAATGACAAAAAAAGAAAACTCCCTTTGAAATTTCGTTCTGGGGGGAAACTTGAAACTCACCTGATGGCATGTCCAAAGTCCCGGAGCTGGGCAGTGGTAGAGGCAGCACAAAGGCTCGCCCCTGCACTCTGAATTCCGAGGATGTTGTCTCCCACTACGGTTTCCTTCTCCCCACCAAGCAGCTCATTGATTGTTCATGTTTAAAGTTTGGCTGCACATTGATTGGTATATGTTTAGAGAACTCTCTGTTCTCTAAGCATACAAATGCTATCTAGAGGGAAAAGATGCTCTACGTATTTTATAGGGGCAATTTAGACAGTTTACATTATGACCTATTAATGCCTACCAGAAGGTCAAGGGGGATCATGGAGGGTGATGCACAGAGGTGGGAGTCTGTAATAGGAATAGAATACAGAAAAGATGAAGTGAGTTAAGCTCCTGGAGGATAGTCTGTAACTGGTGGTGTGCTCCATGAATGATAAACCATTCTGGGAGGAATAATAACAGATTTTTAAATGGTGTCCTACTATTAAGGCTGAAGGAGGGCATGAATAAATGAGTTTGATGAAAAGGAGTTGATACTGTATGAATTCACCATATTACAACTATAAGGTAAAGAGATGGTATTATCATCAAACATTGGGGTAGATAATGTAAATTTTCCTAGGCTTGAGCTAATGATTTTTATTTCCGCTTTAGTTTGAATTATCCTGGGAAAGAGAAGGTTTATGTAAACACATGTACTCTTCACATAAGGGATGGAAAAGCAGAAAAAAAAAATAACCCAAGGCAGTTCAGAAGGGGCTACTGTGATTAGACAAGTTATCTCCCAAGGCCTTTTAACGACAGCTAGAGTAGGAATTTGGGAAAATTATTAAAATTTATTATTTTTTGTGGATTCAACTGAAGATGTGCAGTATAAGTCCACAGAAGCTGAAACTTTCAGCTCTTCATGGACAAATAGCTTATGAGATTTGAAATGAGAAAGAGGAAAAATAAATGAATCAATTCCATTGGGTTAAGGCATGAGGCAGGGTGGTTATAGGGCCCCGGAAGGAGTGGACACAAGAGGCAATCTATTTTACACAGCCAAAGCCTCAAAATGCACACACATATCACATTTTAAAAGTTTGTACTTATAAAAATTATATTGGAAAATGTCTCCCCTTCCCCACTTCTCTTCAAAAGGAAATCCAGGGACAGGTAGGAGCCAGATAGCAATACTGATCGCTCTTTTTCGCCCTTTGGCTTCCTACTGGGGCTATTTTAAATTACTCAGTCTGTGACCCTGTACACCTAGGGCAAATGCAAATACATAAAGTTATTTGGCCTGTCTTTTATTGATTTATTTTTGTATTGTCTGCAGAGGAAATGCACGCAGAGTTGCTGAGTGGAATGGTTTTCTTCCCCAGGCCGCTCAGAAATAGTACACTTGCTTTTCCCACATTTCATTCCTACTGAAACCTTTGTGATGAGTGCTGGTTGCTTCCGGATATGCGGATGCGCAAGGTCTTTAGGGGCCGGTCAGGGAAGGTTGTGAGACCCTTGATGTACCAAGGACTTTTCGATTAGGAAAAACAAAACAACTGTTAGATGTTTTGAGTTTGAACAAGGAAGTTCTTGCTACTGGAGAAGTAAAAACAAACTACAAACTCTTTCTCTTACCCTTCCAGGAACTTAGTATTTTCTGGTTTGCAGTGCTTCTATTAAAAAAGCATTCCCTTTCAAATGTCTGCTTTTGAGTTGCAACCTCTAACAATTAGTTTTCTGTCAGTGTAGTTGATTTCAGTTAATTAGAAAAAGCATGATTAAAGTAAAAAAGCACAATGTATTTTGAACCTAGAAATTGATTAGTTTAAACAGAGCATTTTTCTTATTCAGTAGATGGTGGATCCTACTTGGCACATTTTAGAACTAAAATGTCTCACAGTGATGTCTCTCTGCACCCTCCTGGCATTTAAAATGCTGGCACAAAAAGCCCTGTCTTGTCAAGTTCTTACCTCTAAGAAAAGACATTAGGCACTCTAAAATATTACTAAGAAACAACCAATCTATGTCCCTGCTTGCTTGGATATTATTAATTTCTGTGGACACTATCACCCTCTCTGGGACCACCAGTTTGCATGGAAACACATCTTATGGCATAATATCCCACCATTCTGATTTTTTTTCAAGAATACCAGGACTTGGGAGAAAGATATTTGAGAATATTTAATTATCAAATTCTCTTTTAAGTTTAACTAGCATATATCAAACATACCTTGGGACCCCAGTTAAAAAAAACCACTTGTTTTAATTCCCAATATTTCTCTTTACCTTTAAAAATAGTGACAGGGTTACCTCTGGATCTTTCAGAAATGAATGAGCCAGCTGGTGTTATCCATGTCATTTGTTATCTCTTCCTTTTCTCCTTCCCATTATTTCGACATTTTACTGTTTACCCTGATCGAACCCATACATCCACTTCTATTCTTATTAAAAGTTCTGGGAAACATTGTAGAAGGAAAAAAGTTAGAAGCTAAAGCCATTGGTGCAAATGAAGCTTTGGATTACCTGTGGATTTTGATCATCTCTTCCCTTCCTTACCCCCCGAAAACACGGATAATTTGGTATCCAAATACATAAGTAGTCACATATGACATAATAACATGTCCACTTCTCAGGACACATTTCCAAGAGCAGCTTGCTACCATTTCTGTCTCTGCTGGTGTGCTGTTCCCGAGCCCCCCGGGCCTGCAGCCTCCTTGGCAGTTACTGTCCCTTTCGGTGGGGTTGGGGCATGAGGCAGTGATCAGAGACACCTGGCAGAGTTACACGAGTGCACACAGAAAATGGCAGAGAGAGAGCAAGAGCTAAACAGATTCTGGGTTGGGCTCAAATCACTAGTCATTTCACTTCATGAATAAAAGCAAGTGCCTTAGAAGCTTACATTATTTACAATGCTCAGATTTTTCAAATGTCCACCCAAAGCTGAGGACCACCACGCAACAGGGAACAGTTCAATGAAATATGTACAGAATTTACAAGGAAGTTTACATGATATTCTATATTCCATTACCAAGTTTACCTTTGTGTCTGCTTGTTTGCTTTCAGAAATTGAGATAGTTTTGTATATTTGTCCTCTCATCCCAGTAACTGCTGATTGAACCAATGCGAACAAGAGCTTGCCCGCACATACGTTTTCCTTCCCTCTGGGATATATGATTACACTTTGTTTGGGAAAAGAAATTGTGGCATATCACCCTTTGGTAAGATACTATTCAAAATTGTCCATATAAGAAATCTTGGAGATTGTTTCCTTCTAGCATTATAAATATATCTTTTTCTTTGTTTAACATGACAAATTTTAATTGAGCTCTTATTTAAAATGAATATTTATAAAGTAGTCATTGATTTTAGAAGGAAAACCTATCTTGGATCCATAAACCAAGCTTTATTCTCTGCACCACATTTTTCTCTTGGCACTTTCAAGATTCTTCATTGATTGTAATGCACAATAAAGATGGTATGTATGAAAACACATATCATTTAGTCAGCGGAATTACCAACCAGTCTGCTGTTTCTGTTTGGCAAAATGTAGAGGATGGAGGCAATAATCTTGGGTAATTCAAGCCAAAAAATGTCATTACCTGTGTCTTTGCTTCACAAAGCTGATAAGTGTATAATACACACGTCACCCCTGATATTTTAAGCCCAAGAACATGAGTGGAAGCAATGAGTGGTAGTCATCAGTGTCAAGTGAAAGATGGGATTTATGTTGGATCTCACAGGTTAGGTTTATGACACAATATATGTCACAGTTTAAGAACTGTGAACTTGGAGTCCCCTGGACATGCCTATAGCATCAGAGAGTCCATGCGATTTTCAGCCTCTGCCGCCACCTCAGTAATGAAGGAGATTATGGCTGTTTTCGTGGCAGAAAGAAAATAACCAAATAATAGTTAAACAGTAACCCCTCTATTATGTCTTGATCTGAATCATTCAGGAGCAGGAACTGGTTTGAGGGCACTTAAGAATGTCTAACAACTTTCATGTTTTGCGTACATCATTTTGGATGAAACAAGGGAGAGAGGCAAAGAAGGAAGGATTTTTTCCCATTCATTTTTCAGCCTGGAAGAAGAGTGGGTGGAGTCCAACGGGGGCAGGATTTGCCTAGGAGGCACCCAGAAGAAAGAAGTGGGGACAAAGGTCATTACCAGAAATATGGCAGCATCTTAATTTTTCTGGCTGCCATTACCTCTGAAATCAGAGGTATTTAACAGGATTGCACGATGGTGGCCGTGACCCCTGTACCACCCAGGACACCGTTTTCTGCCTGATAGGCTATTCAGGCTTACAAATTTTACATTTTACAAAGGTTGAGATAAAAGAATTTCAAATGTCCTTTTTTTCCCTTAAAGATACATCTAAACTACAAGCATAAAATTCCTTAGACTCTTAAGGCAAGATAAAAATAATAAGAAAAATATGAATTACTTCAATCTTTTCCAAGAAGAATGATCTAAACAGATAAAGAAAAATTGTTTTGTTAAGGAACATAGATTATAGATACTTCCTTTCCGATGTAGCATTTCACTCTTAAAGGCTTTTTAAAGAGCTTTGACATCAGAATGATTCATCCCTGTCAAGCGTTAGCCAAAAGCCTGCCTTTCTGTGTTTAAAACAGACGGCTACACAGTGGTTCCTGGGTGGCCATCGGGAATATTAACGTTATAGTCACTGGTATGGTCACATGCCACTCTATTTGGGCATTTTACATTGTCTCACCCTGCCAAGGAACTATTCAGTTTCAAAATGGATCACTTTATCCCCAGAGGCTAAAGGTTTCCTTGACCAGGAAACTGTGATTATACAATCAAAACCTAAATAAAAATTTGGTCCCTATACCCTATTAATTTCTTATGAAATCGTTGACATAATTTTTCCCAGTTAAAGTAGAGTTTTTCTATTTTTACTAATATATACTATCTGTAGCCTTAACCATTCATTTATTCTAGGACAACCTTTTCCTTTTGCTTTCTAAAAGAATATCTTATGACTCTCTCTCTACTTGGGCTCATCAATAGGAATTCAGCCTTATCTTTCAGTTAAGGCCACAATTTCTAGCAGATGATGTTTTTGTAAATACAGACCCTCACCGCAGCCTTAGGGAGAATGCCAGATCATCCCTATTATTACTTCAACTCTTGTTTCATATCCAAGGAGTAGGTCCCAATTGCCTCCATAACTGGTTGGTCAACCTTGCAAATGAACATGTAGAATTCTTTAATGCTCAAGTTAAAACAAACAAACAAACAAACAAACAGAGCAGTGGGGTCCTAACGACATAAATTGGGATGAATCTCATCTGCAGCTGGTTAGACATATTTAGAATTGTGTTTTGGGCCACTGAGACATGCCCCTTCTCTGACGACCATGGCCAAAGTAATCTATGAACAGAGATAAGGCAGAGCAATGATGACAGTGTTAATGAGTGTAGACAGGGTCTTTACTTTAGGGACTGCTGTAAATGTTTAAAGGCCCAGTGAGTCTGTCATAGTTTTTGTCATCTGTGGTTTTGCTCTTTTGAGATTTTCTTTAAAATAAAAATCTGGCCTCAGAGAAGCATGACCCCAACATGGGTGTATGTACATTTCCTGAAACAATCATTTCATGTTTTGGAATACAGAGAGCTCAGAGAGCAGAGCCATAAGGTGCTAGCTGGGGCCTGTCCGGTCAGCCTGCCACCATTAGACACTGCTCTCTGGAAGGCTAAGAAATATATACTATTTGATTTAAGATTTGGCAGTTCGGGTAACTGCCCAGGCACCCTTTTCACAGCACATAAGTCTTGCCTTCCTCATGGAAAGGACAATATTTTTCTCAAGCAAAAATTGCTCATGATCCCCATTTTCAAAGCCCTCTTCTCCCATCCCCCTTACTCTCACGCTCACTGGAGCAGGAACCAGGGAAATGTGAGGGCATGGCTTCATGGCACAGCATCAAGTGATTCCAGGCTAATGGATGAGATTGGGGCTGCTCATTTGAAAGTTAAAAAAAAAAAGTCATTAATCCCCGTACTCTTATTCTCAAGAAGAAAAGAAAAATGTCCTCAATGGTTACTAGGTTGGATTTTAATATTAATTTTAAATCAACCTGGAAGTCTGAGAAAGAAGTATTCTTCCAAATATCCAGTTTAATGGTGAAGTGAAGCTGGCAGATTGGGTTTGCAAAACCTCCACCAGCCCTTGCCAATCCCTCCCTCCTCTTCTGTGGATCTGAGACCCCTTCTACTATGTGAGAACTGGGGAGATTTGGGAGTGGAGGGGAGTCTTCCTCTTTCAGGCTCCTTTTTGTTTTCTCTTCTTCCTGGAAATCTGTAACTTGTCAATGGCTTTTTTTTTTTCTTCTGAGATCCTGGAAATTGAGTTTTTGTTTTTTTGTTTTTTGTTTTTTTGGCAGTATGAGATTGTTACAGTTTACCAGGAAGCATTTTGCACAGATAGCTTAGTCCCTTTTCATTCTTTTTTAAAAACTAAATTAATAAAATCCGGGGCAACTAGGAAGGACTGCTCAAGAGCTACCAATCTAACTTCTCTCTTTGTGTGTGTGTATGTTTGTAAACATGGCAATTAATAGAGCTCTGAAGGAGCTGATAACCTGGACCACAGTAGACTGGAAAAAAATAGTTGTTTTTTTTTTCTTGAAGTAAACATGGTGCAGTAATAAAATTGATATGCAAGACCTAAAATCAATTAGATGGCTGAATCTCTTACCTCAAAAAGCACAGCAGTATCGCTGCTGGGGACCTGTGGAGTTAAAAATCAAGAGAAGAGGAAAGTAGTTGTTTATGAACCATTAGGACAGACCTTAGTGTACATAGTAAAGCCAATAAACGACGTTGAAAAGAGAAAAGGTGATGGGGAAAAACATTCGGGACCACTTGTCTATGGAATTCACATCAGTCAAGTCGGGGATCTTGACTTTGAGCTGCGAGGCGCGCCTGCGGATGCGCCCCTTGTTGTGCGCGCCGTGCCGGTCTAGCGCTCGCCCGTACGCGCCGCGGCTGCTCATGGGCTTGCGGTACTGGATGCTGGCGCTGTCGTAGGAGTACATGGTGGTCTTGGGGTCGCTCACGCCCGTGAGCACTTCCGAGCCGCTCGTCTCGTTCCTGATTTCCAGGGTGCTGAGGAGAATGTTGCCGTGGGCGTCGACCTGACAGAGAAAGGACACGCTCAGGCACAGCTTGTTGTCATTAACTTGTATCTAATGACACCACGTGGGGGCTCCTTAAACACTGTCGCCTAGACATCTTGCTCTGAGTGCTTCCTGGATCTGGAGATGATCTCTTATCTATCATCTATCTATCTATCTATCTATCTATCTATCATCTATGTATCTGTCATCATCCATCCATCCATCCATCCATCATCTAGCTATCTAATCTTCCATCTGTCTTCATCCATTCATCCATCCAACCATCATTTATCTCCACCGGCAAAACATGTGTATGTTTGTGTATGTGCCTACACTATATATATTTATACTTGTATTTATATTTATATATAATATTTTTGATGGTAACTACCATTTATTGAATCCATATAGGTACACATATATACAAATAACACATGGTATGGTATTTTTTTTCTTGTTACAAAAGTGGTACATGGAAACAGGCATAAAGGACATGCCTGTCTATACTTTGACTTTTGTTTCTCCGCCATTGTTCACTGTTGCTTCCTGCCACTTCAGTGATTCCTATTTGACATTTTCTGGTTCTTCTCTATGCCATGCTGCCGCACACACTTTTGGAACTACTAGAAATGTGAACACATTTGGCCTACAATATGACTTTGTCTAACTTCAAGCTGATATACTTTGCAAACTGATTTACCTGGAGGAGACCTGGTTCATTCATGCAAATGAGTTTGACATACTTCCAAGGGCAACACAGCAGCTGTGGCTGAATCTAGTGTTATTAGCACAGTAGCTAATCTATAGTAAGTGCTCCATAAATGGCTTTCGAGTAAGGCTAGTCTCAGTAAACACTTATTGAAGGCCCAAGGTATGTCGTAGGTAGGCAAAAACCAGGCTATGAAGAAAGAGAGAGAGAAAAACATAGGAGGAGGTAAAGGCGAACAGGAGAGACAGAAAACAAAGGCGGTGGGTGGGATGTGATGCTGGCACATCACAGATGAGAACTAAGATTAATGGTGTCCACCACTGTACCTAGCATTATGGCGGATGCTTTGTACATATTACTTGCATAATACTTACAACATCAAACTGCCTCAAGTTTACTCCCTTAGGAAGTGCCAGACCTGAGGTTACGACCCATGTCTTGTCTGATTCAAAGCTCCCGTGCTTTTTACTGAAAAATGGCTTCTTCATAGTCCTTGGCTCTCGCTACATCTCACAGTGAATTTAGTGATGCAGTCGATAGCTCTCAACTCTGAGTTAATTGGAGAGTAATGGTGACTGAACTCGTCCCCTCTCTCCCTCTGTTTTCATCTCTCATCATCTCTCTCTGTGCAGCATTTTGCTCTCGTCTAACTGAGCTACCCATTGTGCCTTAACTGGCACTTCTAGCTTCTTTATTTAGGGGGTTATAATTGACTTTCATTGTTTTTAATAACTACTATTATTGACACTCAGTCTGTAATTTATTTCTGTTATTTCTCATAACAATGTTATAAAATATATGGTAGTCTTCTAGTTCAGCAGATGGGGAAATGGAGGCTCAGAGAGCTTGAGCAAATTGCATAAGGTTAAACAAAGAATAAGCACCCAGTTTGGGATCAAAGCACAGCATACTCTGTGTGTGAAATATAGTTTTCCCTCCTGTTCGCATGTTAATCAGTATGTGTTCCTCAATGCTCAGTTTAAATCCTACTTTCACTGTGTAACTGTGTGTGTTTCCTAATGAAGACCTCTCTCTCTCTCTCTCAGAAAAACATGTTGATTGTGTACTATTTTCCAGATACAGTGTATGTGTCAAAGATGTGTGTCTCTGTGTGTGTGAGTGTATATTATATATACACATATATTAAACCTATGGTTGAACAAGTCACGCATATGAAAGTTTAGGTTACTAAAGAGGGTGGTAGATTTGAAGTGACAGGAGCAAAACACAGAATTTGTTTGAAAAGGGACAACTATATTAGATGATAAGATGGTGTACATGTTTTTCTAAGTACTGTGGTGTTCCAGTCAAGAGAATCATAAAACATGAATTTTGTCCTTCAGCTAATACTTCTTAGAGATACAAGAGTAAGACATAATATTGGAAGTGAGGAGAATTTTTAACCAAATGCTAACTAGTACAGTATTGACCATAAACATGGTAAATCATCAGAGGTTAAGGAAGGTTACATGAAGGAAATATGCCTTGTATTGCATCTTAAAGGGTGAGTAGAAGACAGAACAAAGGAGGGAGCATTGACAACTATTTCCTCATCCTGGTTTTATTATAAACACAGTTTCCTCATCTATAAATGAAAGATTTTCACTAGATAATCTTAAGGGTCTGTTTCCTATTTTTGACAGTCTTTGAGTATGTAGAATATTCCAGGAGGAAGATGTAGCATACTAAAAAAAAACTTGTAAAACGGAATCACTTGATCTGTACTGTATGCATCATTAAGTTACATTATTGTGAAATTTCTCTAAGTAAACAAGTTGCTAAAATTTAGAATGAGCCAGTGAAGCATACAAGTGCTCCTCATTAAACAGAAGTCATAGCAAACAAAATACTTTTCATGAAGATATTTTGGTTTACCTTGGTGGAGACTCTGATGCACTTATAAATTGTATGCAATTGATTAGTTTGTGCAAATCCCCAAAATATTCTTTCACTGAGCTAGAAAGCATAGCTCATAGTGGTATGACATGTGAAATCATGAATCAATTTCTGCATCTCCCCATTACGATATAGTTAAAACAGCATTATTGTTAGGAAAATAGAAGAAGTGTCGTAAAACAATTCTTGGTTCCCTCCAGGATCTTTCTTACACAGTCTAGGTTTTATCCCAAAAGCTATTGTTACAGACTCTATGTGTGTGTGTGCGTGTGCACGTGTGCGTGTGCACGTGTGCGTGTGCATGTGTGTGTGTGTGTGAGAGAGAGAGAGAGAGAGAGAGAGAGAGAGAGATAGGGGTGGTGTGCTCATGAATTACTCCTAAGGAGTGATTTCATCCTCCACTGTTCAAGCTTTTTGCTGCTGGGTAAAGTGGTTGTGTGGTAACCACAACACTGCTGACATCAGCAAGCTTTTGGTTGACTTTAACCCCTGCTCTTTGGAAAAGAGTGATTTTTCACTTTCCCTCAAACATGAAAAACATCCAAGGCACCCCAATATTTGTAGCGGGCATGGCTTTCCAAAAGTAATGTCCACAGAGAAAGCGACCCTTGTTTTCCAGAAGCAGCAAGGAGCCATGTTGTGCATTGCTTCACCATCTGCTAAGGTCAACTACTGTCTGGTTAATAAGGAAATGTCAACCTCTGAGTTGGACACAATCCAGACACTGAAGATTTTAAAACCTTGAAGCAGGAGGCAGTGAGGCAAATGAAAATGTCAACATACTGGATTTCTAGGGCACATACAGACTGTGAGGTTTCCCAAATCATGCTTTTGCTGAAAAAACTGTTCAGTGAGATAATCATTCTCCACTCCTCATGCTGCCACAAAGGAAGGCACTTTCCACTCCAATCCCCAGGACAGAAACTATGGGAGGAACACTTCTGGCTTCTGCTATCCTTCTGCTCTGTCAGTGCCCCCACTTGCCCCTCTGATGGGTACGGGCATACTCGGCTCTGTGTCTTCCAGATTTTTCTCTCCCTCTGATCTGCTTACAGAGGGGGTGTAACCTAGCTAAGGATGTTCATGTTGAACCCGCTGTGTCAGTGGGGAAGGCCTGCAGTTACTAGGTGGTCCCGGTGATTGGGGAGGGGAGTCTGTCTCATTTCGTGGAAATGCCTGTGTTAGGTTAACCTCACCCCTCACACCAACGTCACTGATTCTATTTCTTTTTCTTTTTTTAGGTTAGAGCGTCACTGAACCTAACTTTAGAGAAAATGGACACATTTTTTATTAATGTTTCAAGAAGGTCAATAAATAATCCCTCTCTTGGATGGATAATCAAAATGCAAGCTCTAGATGACTAATAAATGGGGGCAGAGAATGAAGTGTAAGGTCTGTAGCCCCAAGGACTTGCACCCCAGGCCCTATTAGACAGGCATATTTTCTGTGCTATAAGAAGTTATTTTAAGAGGATCATGGATAAATATTTAAAATGTTAATAGTTCATTCATTCACTCACTCCTTTATTCAACCACTGTTTATTGAGTGCTTATTATGTGTTAGCACTGTTGCAGACACGGATGAAGAAATCAGCCTCTCTCTAAGCAATAGGACATCATATGCCATATCTTAGAAATTTGAAGATCTTGACTAATAATTCCTCTTAAGCTGGTATCCTCCAGTGCAAATCCTGTGACTTCCTCATCTTCTACTGGTTTTCAATGTTTTATTAAACAAACACTATGACCTCTTTCAAACTCAGGTTTTTAGTTCTTTCCAACAGACTTTTATAATTTTGTTCACTGGGGCCATGAGCTCCACTTCTCCCTGTTTTCTGAACCTTTCTCTGATCTTCCCCCCTGAAGGTCACAATACTGAACCTTGAGGCTTGCTGACCACGGGCAAATCTTGGAGGGGCTCGCATAGAAAGGAAAGCCTGGGGTTTACCACATAGGCGTGGACCAAGGGGTCCTCCCCTTCCTTTCCATAGAGCATGCTCATCAACCACAACTCTGGTTTTTAAATTCTGAGGACACATGGTCCTGGGAAGATAGTAGTGAACAAAATAGGCAAGTTTTTGAACTATTGGTGCTTAGGTTGTTATGGAGAAAAACATTACCGCTATGGGAAACAGTATGGAGGTTCCTAAAAAATTAAAAATAGAACCACCATACAATTCAGCAATTGCAATTCTGGGTATTTACCTGAAGGAAATAAAGACACTGACTCAAAAAGATATCTGCATCCCACATTTAGTGCAACATTATTTACAATATCAAAGATATGTGAACAACCTAAGTGTCCAAGTTTTGCAACTAAGAAGAAATTTTGTCTGAAGACTGTAACATAAGAATCCTGTTCAAGTTTCCAGCATGCTTTACAGATCTCAGACTTGCCATTTTCCACAGTCATGTGGGCCAATTCCTTGAAATAAATCTCTTTTTGTATGTATGTTTGTTCTGTTTCTATTGGTTCTGTTTCTCTGGAGAACCTGAGTGATAGAAAGGGTGGGGTAAAATTCATGAGGGTGGTTTTCAAGTGACTAAAGCTTTACCGATTCGATGGCTGTATTTCTTCCCTCAATAGAAACCCTAAGAAACATGCAATTCATTTTCTAGCTTTGATCTATTCTTTCTTCCACCCTCTTACTCTCTTTCTCACTCTCTCTCTGTCCTCAATATCCCCCAAATAGTGCCTTAGGCTGTGAAAAATGTTGCCACTCACTGAACTTAATTGTTCTGGATATTTTCAATATATAAACATAGCAGAACTCATTTCAGTGTAATTGGAATAAAATATAATCTTGTTTTCAGTGGCAGTTTTAAAGCTCTGTTGAGAAATACCTCCGGGCTCAATCTACTTGCAAAAAATTATTTCCTTCTTGCTAACAATTCAATTAGATTCATATTCACGGATGGAATCTGAAAAGCAGAACAGGAGGCTGAGTGCAGTGATGCCGACCGCAGACTGAGCTGCCCTCCGGAAGCCTGCGGTCCGCGGACTGAAACTGTCCAGGGCAGCGGCTGCCTTCACCTGCAGAGAGCAGAGGGCCACACAGCTGCAGCTGCCACCGCCCATCCCTCTCTTGCAATGTACCACATTCACGCTGTTGCTGTCGGTCAGTTTTTCTCACCAGGGCCACCAACCCTCAATCACCGGTTACTTAGGGAGTGCCAGTATTTGGGATGATTCCTCTTGAAATTAAATATAAAATGCATAATGACCAGCAAATTCATTCAATACTGAATAATGCAAGTAAAGGTCATTTTTCAGATTTGTCTTCAATGAATCTCCTTAAAATATTCATCCACAATCTCATCAGCGATGTTTTGTTCTTCAGGTATAGAAAAGAGTAATTTTGGCCAGATTGCTTTCACGTAGTTGAGGGATACATATTTTTAGAATGTGTAATGTCAGTATGTGTGCGAATGTCTCGGGGTTTTGGAATGCTCAATATGGTATCTCATCAGGTAGAATCTTCTACTTTAGTGCCTCAGCCAGGGTTCCTTAAGCAACCAGCATAGTACTTCCGTATTTTATTCCCCCAGACTGGATCAGATTATGAACTAAAGGTGGAGTGGAATTATCAATCAGCTTAGATTCTAATATAGGGATTCCAGGGGAAGGCAAAGATGGGAAAAGCTACATTCGGGCACCTTAAACTGTCAACACACATACCATCTATTGAAAACCATCTATTATTAACACTGTCCTAATAAAAATAAATGTCCTTCATTAGAAAATTGTGTGTGTGTTTGTGTGTGTGTGTGTGTGTGTGTGTGTGTGTGTGTGTGTCTGATGCTCATTGCTGGCCTGGCCCACCCAAATGTAAGCTTTCGTTTTAGTCATTGCTGACAATATCCCCAGTGCACTGGGAGTGTTCGCATAGTGTGAACTCATTAAATATTTAGTAAATTAAAGAAAAAAGAGGGAAGCATTGGGTGTAGCGCTAAACTACAGGGGGAACACCAACTCAGCCCGAGGAGTGAGGGAAGACAAAAGTCAAGATGTGAATCTGGGAACAAGCCTGACAAAGGTCCAGAGAGTGAAAACATGGCAATTTGGGAAAAACTATGTTTTAATTCTGGAGCAAAGTGTGTATTGGTGAAGGGGAGAGGGAGGCGTAATAGGAAGAAGAAAAAGGAATGAGACTGTGGTGAACCTTGTGTCCCACGTTAAGGAGTCTGGATATTTTCCTTTAGGCAAAGAGTCTGAGAGGCATTGCGGTGGAAGCCTCCTGTTTTGACAAACCTGATAGGATCCCACCTTCCTAATAACATCCCCCGTGACGTTCCTTTGGTACATGTGACTGAGGTGTGCTTCAGTGACCTACATGTGACCCAGGCCTGAGGCTTTACTGTTTTTTCATCTTCCTGGTCAGAGGGATTGATTTCTTCCTGTGAATATGACTCAGTCCCAGGACTTTTGGTTGTAACTAATTGGTATAAGAAAGCATTTTGTTCTGGGGTTGTGCAGCTTTGACACTCTAACCTCTGGAGTTGTGGGATAACCAAGATAGAGGGTCTACTGGAAATAAAGCCAATGCAAAGGAAAGCAGAATTATGAGATGAAGAGGGATGCTTGCTAATGACATTGTCTGAACATTTGGATATAGCCACATGTGAAGCTACAACCACGCCTGGACTCTTCAGTTATGTTGGCCAAAAAATCTTCCTCTCCTTTTCTGTTTCTTAAACCAGTTAAGTAAGTTTGATTCATTTCTTGTTCACCAAAGCAGTCCTAGTTGTTTGGCTATAAAAGAAAATAAGCAGTAGACACCAGAGAGAATATGAGAAAAAGATAAAGAGATAGATGAGATGATGTGTGTTTTGTGTGTGTGTGTGTGTGTGTGTGTGTGAGAGAGAGAGAGAGAGAGAGAGAGAGAGAGAGAGAGAGGCAGAGAGAGGCAGAGAGAGCGAGGGAGGTGGGGGAAGAGAGAGATTTGAAGATTATTGGAAGAGAAAATGAGACTGCTACAGACTCTGGAAACTAGATAGGATTAAGCAAAGGCTGGAGAACAGAGTGAATCCAG